>ML807347.1:34949-61402 GCA_009831015.1 Picea engelmannii
TTTATTAATAAAAAATAATTTTTTAATTAATAAAAAAAAATTAAATAATTTTTAATTAATAAAATAAAAAATTAAACATTATTTTATAGTATTCGTGATTAAACATAAATAGTGTATGTGATTTGCATTCACAACTTATTTGTGATAGAATTTCTCTGTCAGAGATTGAAGCTTGACTGATCACACTCATGTCTCATGCGCTATCTCCTCTTGCCATCTCGTCTTCTGATTTCTGCTACTCTCGACAGAACCAATATCGTCGGGTTAACCGCTTTACTTTGTCCGAACTATGAACCCCACCACCTGGAGTCAACCAGGCTCTTGCAGTTTTATGTGAACCCTATAGCCAGCTTTCCATGACCCTCCGCACCTACAACTACCCTATAGCGACCTCCTGCCTTTGCAGGACTTACTACCAGTGCTCGGTCGTCGCTTTATACCAGACTACCAGTGAACCTTATTATCTGGATGAGTGAACTATATCAGACAGTACCAAGGAATATCGATTGCAAATACAGGCAAATAAGCAAGATCATAATGAGCGCATGTTACAGAGACAATGAGTAAAACTTCAGAGTTAAACACATATATGCGGAAGACTTGTTTATATTAATCAGAGCAATCCACGGGTATTACAAACTTTGTGCCAGATGCACAGACTGAGAGCAGTATGCTCTTCGCTCACCAAACTTAATTTCAGACTCTGGACTCAAAGAAAGACACGAAGCTTCAGACAGAAGGAAAGCTTAGAGACTCGGACTGACTAACTTACTCAAAAACACAGTATGCCCAAATAAGCTCGCATCCTTCCTTTATACAAATTTTTGAAGGAAGAGTCATTATGAAGCCAAGACTCGAATAGACAAGTGGCCTCATGTGTCTGCCACCGAATCTTTACTTGTAGGATTTGGCGGTAGAGATCATGCAAGATCCTCCGACCAAATCATAGCTTTATTTCAAATCCACCGAAAGCAAATGGAACAGTAGATCTAACGGGGTAGTCGTGCAAGATTCCCCGACCAGAGGACAATCACACATGACATAAAGTAGAGTATCACATGATATACAGTAGAGCATCTTGGAAACGTGGGTCAAACCACACCAAAAGTCGGAGAAGTGCTCCGAGTTTCCAAGATTCTCATTATTACATAAGGACAATAATTACAAAGTGGAGGTTGGTTACGGCAACCCACGAAACCCGAATGGCACCACTGTCGGCCATTTAGACGTGAATCCTCATGATTACACTGTGGAGTTAGTTATGTCAACCCACGAAAACCGATTTGGAGATTATGATTAATCATTTTCAAGAAATCCGAAAAATCTTTCTGGATAGTTGAGAGTATCCCAACATTTAGTATAAATTTTTCGTGCTATAAAAGGTTGTCCATTTAATATTTGTACAATAGTTTTTGTTTTAACAACCCATTGAAAATGATTAAGGATAAATGAACGCAATAATTCTCCATCATTAGGTACTTGTCTGAAAAGGTCTTGTACTGATGATAAAGGAGTGAAAGAACTCATGATTCCTAGGTCGATTGCTCCTTTGTTCAACCCAAAGTCTTTCCACCAGTCTGCTAACCAAAGTGGTGGCCTTCCATATGTTGCAGTGTTAACATTCCCAAATTTGACTAGAGTGAAGAATTCTTCTTGTTGGATAAAGTTCCACCATAATTCTTTGTATTCAATATAGTTGAAGCTAGTTTCAGAAAAAATAACATTGGGATTTCTTTCAGGCCAATGGAACAATAGTCTGGGTCTATTTAAGCAAAAGTATTGTTGGTTATGTCCCATGTTATCCCTTATATCCCATACCAGAATGATATCATGGAATAGTTTTGTTAGGGCATTTTGTGCTTCAACCGCCTTTTCATTTGTTCTTGAAATTATGGGGGCTAGAACATTTGAAACTCTTCTTCCTCTTACCTCAGGCACGAAATTGGAGTATGACAGATAAGTTGTCTGGCACAAAATATTTGTGCTTCTTAACTCCCAATGGGGTACCCAACCTGTTGTATAGGACTCCAAGTTCAAAGAGTAAGGAATATTAACTACTGTTTCTATGCCATCCCTTAGCTGTACAGAAATCAATAAGCAAAATTTTTGAAGATGTTCTCTGCTTAGGAAGTCTGGTATAGAATTATGTGATCCATTAATGTGTTCAATCAAAGTTGCTAAATAAAGCCTGCCATCTAGCAAATTTGGAATCACCGGGAGACTACAAGTCTTTATTGAGAACTTTATTCATAGCTGCCGCATCAGTTCTTAATAAGAACCTTTTATATATCAGATAGATTTCAAATTTTTGTATGGCATTTAATGCAACTTTGATTTCTTTGTCTAGAGAGGAATAATTCCTTTCTGTTGCTTGCCATAGTCCCGAGGCAAATTGAATAATTTCCTCTTTTCCTTTATCTCTTACCTATTTAAGTACTGCTCCCCAACCAATATTACTTGCATCTGTTTCAACAATTTTGGGGAGGTCATCATCAGAAAGATGAAGAATGGGAAGATTCTTGGTTTTGGCTTTAATATTTTTCACAGCTTGAGTATGAGCTTCTGTCCATGGACCTGGATCTTTCTTTAATCTATCATTTAGGAGTTTTCTAACTTGTGCACATTTTTTTATAGAAATGACTAATATAATTCAGGCTTCCTAGAAATCTTTGTAGCTGTGTCTTGTCAAGAATCTTATCAGGGAATTTGTTTGCAAATTCTATAGAATGAGTTTGCAGAGTTAGTTTCCCATTATCAATAGTATGGCCTAAAAACTTGATCTCAGTCTTAAAAAGCTCAATTTTCTTTTTATAAAGGACTAGGCATGCTTGTTTGACTACTTGCAAAAACTTCCTCAGATGTTTGAAGTGTTGTTCTAGGGATGAGGAAAATACAAGTATATCATCAATATAAACAATGAGCCAATCAAAGTATGGCTTGAGAGTATTATCCATGACTCGCTGGAATTTGGCTGGTGCATTTTTGAGGCCAAAGGGCATGACATTCCACTCATAATGTCCACCAGGGACATTGAAAGTTGTTTTGAATTTATCAACTTCCTTGATTGCAACCTGCCAAAATCCTGATTTTAAATCAAATTTTGAAAAAATCTTAGCTCCTGCAATTCTAGTGACTAGACTGCTTTTATTTGGGATTGGATAAGTATCATCAGCCAAAACCTTATTTAAGGGCTTGTAATTTACTACTAGTCTAGGAACTCCTCTTATCTATTCTGAACGTTTATTGACATAGAATCCATATCAGTTCCATGGACTAGTAGATTCTCTGATAAGATCTTTGTTGAGTAAACCCTTAATCTCTTCTGCACATAGCTTCTGATATTCAACATTCATAGGTATAACCCTACTTTTACTGGGTTTCCCTTGATATTCTTCTTTGTATGGAAGGGGAACTTCATGCTTTCTTTGTTTCCAAAAGGCTGTAGGGTTTTCTGAGCAGATTGTATCAATAAATTCCTGTTGTAGCAGGGAAATCTTTTCTTGGATTTGCTTTTGCTTTAGCTGATCTTTGATTCGTACCCCTGATTGAAAAATTTTCAATTCTTCTATTTTCAGACTTTTCATTATAGAAAACTGGACCATGTCTGAGACTCGTGGGGTAGAAATAAAAGGAATTTTTATCATAACTTTCCCTTTTGGGGAAGGAATACTAATAAAGTATCCGGGTTTGTCTGGAGTAACCATTGTTGAGCCATGTGGTGCTACTGCTGCAAGAAAAGGAGTGCCAAGGATGCAGGCAATAGGAATTTCTGCCAAGAGAAATTTCAATTTTAAACAATAATCCTGAAAGTAAAGGACTGCTTCTGGAATCTGGAATGAGATGTCATTTGGGATATTTCCTAATCCGATAACCAGAGCTTGAGTCTTTTTCCATAAGGATACAGGAATGATGTCTTTATGTAACATATTCAAGTCTGATCCTGTATCTATCAATGTTTTTAATTTGAAAGGCATCCCTTGTATTCTCAAATCAATCAGGATATGAAATTTCTGATGTTCAATCTGTAGATTGTGTTCTTGATTTTCTTTCTTCTGTCCAGGATTTTCTTTGATGGCTTTTTTCAGCCCGTTAATTTCTCTTCCAAGGTCTGATACAGAAAGAGCTTGGATAGGAGAACAAATAGATTTTTCCTTTTGAGGAGCTAAAGGCTTTGGGTGGGTTGACCTTGATCTTTTGTGAAAGGAATTCCATTCATAAAAGGAAATGAACAGTCCTTCTGAATCCATAAATTTTTTCCATTCACAGGCTAGCCTCATTTTTTCTGTATTTGAGGAATTTTTGGCAAAAGCTTATGCTTTTGGATGGGTAAATAGATCCCAATTTAGCATTTCTTTCATCCATTCTTCTTTATTTATAACTTTGTTGCATCCTTTTGCTAGCGAAAGAAATTTCTTAATTTCTGGATAAGAAGGTCTCCACATATATTCAGGAAGATATGCTTGTCTTCTCTGATCTATTTATGCACATGAATTGTTTTGAAAAACTAAAACATGAGAATCATGTGGGAAAGGGATGTCAGAACACTGGGGATGAGGAGACTGGTCTATTGCAGTAGAATTTGGTGGAGGTAAATTTGTCCTTGGATTGTGGTTTGCATGTTCAAACTGGACTCTTTCATTTTCTTTGAATGCAGAAAGAGTGGACAAAGTGATAAGTTCTCCACAATCAAAACATTTTACTGTAAACGGAATTTGGCCAACTTGGTTTGCCAAAGACTTGAGTGAGGCATGTAAGTAGAATGATGAGGAAGGAAATGAAGAACTTGGATTATTTTTTGTACAAGAAACATGTTTGGGAAGGTTTCGTTGAGGAAAAGAAATGACTGTAGAATTGGTGGTTTGTTTTATTTGAGTAGAGGTAATGGCTCTTGGAATTGGTGCTATAGGAGTATTAATGACCCAGTCAGTTGGGAAAGAGAGATTTTCCCACTTTATCAAATGATGTTCCATTTTTTGGTTTAAAGGGTCTGTTAGCACCAAGGTGCTAGATTGAGATTCTTTACTGGGGGTATGCAAGACTGTAGGAAACAAGGTATTAGTATGTCTAAAGCATCCCCTAACTTGACAGATATGTTTGTCCAGGTAGGACACATGTCGAATCCAGTTGTTCTAAGCTGAAGTTTTAGAATATTTTCAATACTCTCATCAAAAGTATAAACAGAAAAATTTGGATAACAGTCAAAATAGACAAGCCCATTAGAAAGAGGGGCAACTATTCCTCCAATCAGGGAATCAATGAATTTGTTATGGGTCAGATCCCTTACTGTACATAAAACATAAGAGTCTATTCCTTTGTGTACCAAGGGACTAATTCCAATTCTTATACATCCAAAATGAAGATAATGTGTTCCATGCCTCTTAGCTTCCTTTTGAATTTCTTTAGCATTGATCAGAGAAATTGTTTGACTGACATCACTATTTTGCTGTATTCTACTTACTGATTCTTTCACTATCACTCGAGTTATAGCCTTTAGGTGGAACATATTTAGATCCTGATATACACGGCTGGGGGAAATGGGAGGTAGTTTCCATGCTGCTTGTGGTTGAGTCTCTATCTCTTCTATGCTAGCATGATTTATACTCTCAAATCTATTAAAAGCAAACATGGACTCAAGGCTATTTACAGAGTCAGGTTCAGAAGTACTTTCTTTATCATTTCTCACTTCTCTAAAATACATTGATCTAGAATCCATTGTAATAGATCTTACTATTTCTGCACAGGAAAGCAGGGCGTTTAATCTTAGTCCTCTGCTCCGGAGAGAGAGAATGTCAGATAAGCTTTTGGCTAACTACTCAGGTAGAAACTAGTAATCTCTAAATACGGTATTGGATTCTATATAGAAAATAAATCACACAGACTTATATACAGAGCGACTAGCTTTATCATATCGAAGAGTCTGATATCATACCCAGGTGAAAATGAAGGCGATTGGCTCTGATACCATTTGTAAGCTGATCTCCACGAACAACTCGTTAGAGGCCTCCTCTGTAAGAGATTGAAGCTTGATTGATCACAGTCCTATCTCATGCGGTATCTCCTCTTGCCATCTGGTCTTCTGATTTCTACTACTCTCGACAGAATCAATATCGTCAGGTTAACCGCTTTACTTTGTCTGAACTATGAACCCACCCACCTGGACTCCACCAGGCTTTTGCAGTTTTATGTGAACCCTATAGCCGGCTTTCCACGACCCTCCGCACCTACAACTGCCCTATAGCGGCCTCCTGCCTTTGCGGGACTTACTACCAGTGCTCGGCCGTCGCTTTATACCAGACTACCAGTGAACCTTATTATCTAGATGAGTGAACTATATCAGACAATACCAAGGAACATCGATTGCAAATACAAGCAAATAAGCAAGATCATAATGAGCGCATGTTACAGAGACAATGAGTAAAACTTCAGAGTTAAACACATATATGCGGAAGACTTGTTTATATTAATCAGAGCAATCCACAGGTATTACAAACTTTGTGCTAGATGCATAGACTGAGAGCAGTATGCTCTTCGCTCACCAAACTTAATTTCAGACTCTGGACTCAAAGAAAGACACGAAGCTTCAGACAGAAGGGAAGCTTAGAGACTTGGACTGACTAACTTACTCAAAAACACGATATGCCCAAAAGAGCTCTCATCCTTCCTTTATACAAATTTTTGAAGGAAGAATCATTATGAAGCCAAGACTCGAATAGACAAGTGGCCTCATGTGTCTGCCACCGAATCTTTACTTGTAGGATTTGGCGGTAGAGATCATGCAAGATCCTTCGACCAAATCATATCTTTATTTCAAATCCACCAAAAGCAAATGGAATAGTAGATCTGACGGGGTAGTCGCGCAAGATTCCCCGACCAGAGGACAATCACACATGACATAAAGTAGAGTATCACATGACATACAGTAGAGCATCTTGGAAATGTGGGTCAAACCACACCAAAAGTCGGAGAAGTGCTCCGAGTTTCCAAGATTCTCATTATTACATAAGGACAATAATTACAAAGTGGAGGTTGGTTACGGCAACCCACGAAACCCAAATGGCACCACTGTCGGCCATTTAGACATGAATCCTTGTGATTACACTGTGGAGTTAGTTACGTCAACCCACGGAAATCAATTTGGAGATTATGATTAATCATTTTCAAGAAATCCGGAAAATCTTTCTGGATAGTTGAGAGTATCCCAACATTTAGTATAAATTTTTCGTGCTATAAAAGGCTGTCCATTTAATATTTGTACAATAGTTTTTGTTTTAACAACCCATTGAAAATGATTAAGGATAAATGAATGCAATAATTCTCCATCATTAGGTACTTGTCTGAAAAGGTCTTGTACTGATGATAAAGGAGTGAAAGAACTCAGGATTCCTGGGTCGATTGCTCCTTTGTTCAACCCAAAGTCTTTCCACCAGTCTGCTAACCAAAGTGGTGGCCTTCTAGATGTTGCAGTGTTAACATTCCCAAATTTGACTAGAGTGAAGAATTCTTCTTGCTGGATAAAGTTCCACCATAATTCTTTGTATTCAATATAGTTGAAGCTAGTTTCAGGAAAAATAATATTGGGATTTCTTTCAGGCCAATGGAACAATAGTCTGGGTATATTTAAGCAAAAGTATTGTTGGTTATGTCCCATGTTATCCCTTATATCCCATACTAGAATGATATCATGGAATAGTTCTGTTAGGGCATTTTGTGCTTCAACCGCCTTTTCATTTGTTCTTGAAATTATGGGGGCTAGAACATTTGAAACTCTTCTTCCTCTTACCTCAGGCACCAAATTGGAGTATGACAGATAAGTGTTATGGGAAAACATCATTGTGCTTCTTAACTCCCAATGGGGTACCCAACCTGCTGTATAGGACTCCCAGTTCAAAGAGTCGGGAATGTTAACTACTGTTTCTATGCCATCCCTTAGCTGTACAGAAATCAATAAGCAAAAATTTTGAAGATGTTCTCTGCTTAGGAAGTCTGGTATAGAATTATGTGATCCCTTAATGTGTTCAATCAAAGTTGCTAAATAAATCCCGCCATCTAGCAAATTTGGAATCACCGGGAGACTACAAGTCTTTATTGAGAACTTTATTCATAGCTGCCGCATCAGTTCTTAATAAGAACCTTTTATATATAAGATATATTTCAAATTTTTGTATGGCATTTAATGCAGCTTTGATTTCTTTGTCTAGAGCAGAATAATTCCTTTCTGCTACTTGCCATAGTCCTAAGGCAAATTGAATAATTTCCTCTTTTCCTTTATCTCTTACCTGTTTAAGTACTGCTCCCCAACCAATATTACTTGCATCTGTTTCAACAATTTTGGGGAGGTCATCATCAAAAAGATGAAGAATGGGAAGATTCTTGGTTTTGGCTTTAATATTTTTCACAGCTTGAGTATGAGCTTCTGTCCATGGACCTGGATCTTTCTTTAATCTGTCATTTAGGAGTTTTCTATCTTGTGCACATTTTTTGTAGAAATGACTAATATAATTCAGGCTTCCCAGAAATCTTTGTAGCTGTGTCTTGTCAAGAATCTTATCAGGGAATTTGTCTACAAATTCTACAACATGAGTTTGCAGAGTTAGTTTCCCATTATCAATAGTTTGGCCTAAAAACTTGATCTCAGTCTTAAAAAGCTCAATTTTCTTTTTAGAAAGGACTAGGCATGCTTTCAAAAACTTCCTCAGATGTTTGAAGTGTTGTTCTAGGGATGAGGAAAATACAAGTATATCATCAATATAAACAATGAGCCAATCAAAGTATGGCTTGAGAGTATTATCCATGACTCGCTGGAATTTGGCTGGTGCATTTTGGAGGCCAAAAGGCATGACATTCCACTCATAATGTCCAGCAGGGACATTGAAAGCTGTTTTGAATTTATCAGCTTCCTTGATTGCAACTTGACAAAATCCTGATTTTAAATCAAATTTTGAAAAAATCTTAGCTCCTGCAATTCTACTGACCAGACTGCTTTTATTTGGGATTGGATAAGTATCATCAGCCAAAACCTTATTTAAGGGCTCGTAATTTACTACTAGTCTAGGAACTCCTCTTATTTGTTCTGAATGTTTATTGACATAGAATCCATAGTAGTTCCATGGACTAGTAGATTCTCTGATAAGATCTTTGTTGAGTAAACCCTTAATCTCTTCTGCACATAGCTTCTGATATTCAACATTCATAGGTATAGCCCTACTTTTACAGGGTTTCCCTTGATATTCTTCTTTGTATGGAAGGGAAACTTCATGCTTTCTTTGTTTCCAAAAGGCTGTAGGGTTTTCTGAGCAGACTGTATCAATAAATTCCTGTTGTAGCAGGGAAATCTTTTCTTGGATTTGCTTTTGCTTTAGCTGATCTTTGATTCGTACCCTTGATTGAAAAATTTTCAATTCTTCTATTTTCAGACTTTTCATTATAGAAAACTGGACCATGTATGAGACTCGTGGGGTAGAAATAAAAGGAAGTTTTATCATAACTTTCCCTTTTGGGGAAGGAATACTAATAAAGTATCCGGGTTTGTCTACAGTAACCATTGTTGAGCCATGTGGTGCTACTGCTGCAAGAAAAGGAGTGCCAAGGATGCAGTCAATAGGAATGTCTGCCAAGAGAAATTTCAATTTTAAACAATAATCCTGAAAGCAAAGGACTGCTTCTGGAATCTGGAATGAGATGTCATTTGGGATATTTCCTAATCCGACAACCAGAGCTTGAGTCTTTTGCCATAAGGATACATGAATGATGTCTTTATGTAACATATTCAAGTCTGATCCTCTATCTATCAATGTTTTTAATTTGAAAGGCATCCCTTGTATTCTCAAATCAATCAGAATATGAAATTTCTGATGTTCAATTTGTAGATTGTGTTCTTGATTTTGTTTCTTCTGTCTAGGATTTTCTTTGATGGCTTTTTTTCAGCCTGTTAATTTCTCTTCTAGGGTCTGATACAGAAAGAGCTTGGACAGGACAACAAATAGATTTTTCCTTTTGAGGAGCTAAAGGATTTGGGTGGGTTGACCTTAATCTTTTGTGAAAGGAATTCCACTCATAAAAGGAAATGAACAGTCCTTCTGAATCCATAAATTTTTTCCATTCACAGGCTAGCCTCATTTTTTCTGTATTTGAGGAATTTTTGGCAAAAGCTTATGCTTTTGGATGGGTAAATAGATCCCAATTTAGCATTTCTTTCATCAATTCTTCTTTATTTATATCTTTGCTGCTTCCTTTTGCTAGCGAAAGAAATTTCTTAATTTTTGGATAAGAAGGTCTCCTCATATCTTCAGGAAGACATGCTTGTCTTCTTTGATCTATTTCTGCACAGGAACTGTTTTGAAAAACTAAAACATGAGAATCATGTGGGAAAGGGATGCCAGAACACTGGGGATGAGGACATTGGTCTATTGCAGTGGAATTTGGTGGAGGTAAATTTGTCCTTGGATTGTGGTTTGCATGTTCAAACTGAACTCTTTCATTTTCTTTGAATGCAGAAAGAGTGGACAAAGTGATACATTCTCCACAATCAAAACATTTTACTGTAAATGGAATTTGGCCAACTTGGTTTGCTAAATACTGGAGTGAGGCATGTAAGCAGAATGATGAGGAAGGAAATGAATAACTTGGATTATTTTTTGTACAAGAAACCTATTTGGGAAGGTTTCATTGAGGAAAAGAAATGACTGCAGAATTGGTGGTTTCTTTTATTTGAGCAGAGGTAATGGCTCTTGGAATTGGTGCTCTAGGAGTATCAATGACCCGATCAGTTGGGAAAGAGAGATTTTCCCACTTTGGTTGACTTGCAAAACAAGATTTATGAACGGGGGTTGGTTGCTCCTGAGTCAGCTAAAATTCTCGAACACGTATAACAACAATTCCCTTAATATATAGAGACGTGGACTAATATAATAATAACAAGTGGGTACATAATTCAGTGTGATGGTACTTATATTAAATTTTATTGATTATATAATAAATTTTAAGTATTGAAAGGTAGCAATAAGACTTGGAATTATATATCTGTTTTGCCAAGTGTAAACAAAAAAATAAGCATTGTTAAGATAAGAACAAATTCTCACGAGCTCCATAGTGAAACTAGGCGTTGGTCAATTCCTAAAACGCCATGGGATGAAAGAGTGTGTCACCTTTGTGACACTAAGAAGGTTGAAGATGAAAAACACTTTCTCTTGGATTGTCCAACCTATACCCATATTAGATCTCATTTTCAAAATATTGATCACACTACCAACCTTCCTAACCTCTTATCTCAACAAAAGTATGGTGATCTTGGAAAGCTTCTCTTAATGCTTTTCGAGCACAGAAACAAAATTCTAAAGAATTACAAGTAATCACTTACCCTCTTAAGGTCCGATAGACCAATTAGGTCTTAGTGGACGTTAATCATCATCATCATCATCATTAACCAATTAATGATAAGAAAAATAAATATTTTTGTTATATCAAAAAATATATATTTATTTTCTTAAGTTAAACATTACATTTCACACATAAATTTAAAATAAAAGGAAAATTAATGTCAAATCAATAACAAACTCATTGCTATAGTCCCAAGCATTTGGGAGGGACTAATAAGTTACAAAATAAAATAAACATCCAAGAATTTTGATATTGATAATATTTAAATAATGTTTTAAATTTTTATTGAATAAAATAAACATCCAAAATTTGTTGATATTAATAAAATTTAAATAACGTTTAAAATTTTTATTGAATGTAAAAAGTTGTATGAGAACTTTGACATTTATAAAACTTTTTCCAATACAATGAATTTTTATATTAATAAAATTTAAATATTGTTAAATTTTTTTTTAAAGATTGGAAGAAAGATATATTAAAAGGCTGCGTGGGAACGTAGAGAGTATACATCATAAGTCCAGAAGAACAGTAAAATAAAATTTGCTTTTCTCATGTTCTCCATACAAGAGTTGGGGATGTGTTATAGGAGAGATTTTTTGAATTGCTCTTGGCTACATTTGCTTTTACATAGTAAATTCTACAAAAAGAGCCTAACATAGAAAAAAAAACATTACATTTACTGAGAAAGATTGTGCACATCCTGATCGTTGGGTTCCTCATCTTCTGGCTGTTGAAGAGAGACATTTAAATCCAAGGTCTGGTTCCTGGGCCCCGGAGAAGAAGCTTCATCAGAGATGGTTGGAGAAACAAAAGGAGAAGTTGAAGGGGAAGTTGGTCCAACAACAAATTATAGGTCTGCAAGCTACTGCCCGAGGGCTTCAAATTCATCGCACATCCTCTGTTGGTCATTTCTTTGTTGAACGATGATTTCCATGATAGACAAAACGTGTGTTGATAAACCTCTGAGTTGAATTTGCATAGTTTGGACTGTGTTAACCAGATCATCATGATCGTCATATGTGATTGCTCGTCGTCCTCTCTGATTTCGCCTCAGATTCCTAGAATTGGAAGCCTGTTATGGGAGAAGAAGGAAGGGACCGATGGCTTTGGAGGAGGAGAAGGCGTCTTTCCAGACGAGCGTGGAAATGCACATGGTGACTGCTTGGAGCGCGAGAGTGGTTGTAAAATAAGAGTTATCCATCTTCCGTGTGAAGTACATGAGGTGATTTGGTGTAATGTGGAGAGGATGCGTGCACGAGCTGAGATGGACTGATCTGCTAACTGAAATGTGGTCGTTAATGCCTAGAGAGGAAGCAGAGTACCAAGGCGACATTGGAGCAAACGAGCGGAAACAGATCCCAGTCCAGATACATAACGAAAAGGCGAAGGACGTAGGGGGCAGGCCGACGAGGGGACTTCCACACCCGGGGGGAGTTAAGAAGGAGGGGAGGATTGCACGAGCTGGTGAAGTGTTGAGGTGACGCAAAGGGGAGGCACGCGACAGGAGGATCGAAGGACAGAAGCCGAGATGGAGGAGCGAGGTGGTCCCATACCACAGGGTGTGGAAGACGAGCAGAGGCAAAATCCACATCAACATCATTGGGTAGGGCTGAGGGAGAAGAGATTATTAACATACAACGAACCCGACTCTTTAGCTATGGCTAGGTTTGCTTGCTCATCAACGTCCTTGTTATTGTGTCTAAAAACGTGGAAGTAGATTAGTTTATGGAAGAATTGGGAGGCTAATTGGATATAGTGGGAGATGGATTTGAGATAGATATTGATTGGGTGGGTACCATTATGTGCATGGTTGATGATTAGTTTGGAGTCTCCAGTGACTGAGAGTGAATGGATGTTCTTTTTTTTGCAAGAAGGAGACCCTGTAACAGAGCGTAAGCTTCCGCTTGATTATTTGAAGCTATTCCCAAACTCCAATGAAAAGAAAGGACTTTTTTTCCTCGTGGACAAAGAATGACCCTTCCCGCTCCTGCACCCCATATAATGTTTAAATTTTTATTAAAAGTAAAAAATTCAATTTTGATATTAATAAAATTTAAATAATGTTTAAATTTTTAATTGAAATTTTATTAAAAAATAAATTACAAAACAAAATAAACATAATTATTATTATTAGTAAATTACAAATTAAAATAAATATAACTATTTTTTTAATCTAGATTTAATGAAAATCTAACTCAGAGAATTTTTCAAGTATGAAATTTTATTTTAAAAATCTAAGTTATTATAAAAAGATTTATATATTGAAAATTAAAAAAATAAATAAATAAAAAGGAACTTTATGAATCCAGAGATTATAAACCGACCATAAAAATTAAAAATTAATAATAACTCACTTTCTGACCATAAAAATTAATAACTCACTACCTTAGGCTTTTTTTCGTTTCTATGTTACGAATACCTACACAGAGACATGGATTTTCATTGATCAACATTATAACGCTAACGTTACGTGAGATATTCGTCACATGATGTTTTCATGTCTTGTATCATTATTTGTTACACCCTATTTACCGAAGCAATATTTCCAAGCGAAGAGTATCAAACTTCCTTTGCATTAATTCTTTATCAACTAAAAACTACGAAAAAACACCACCTAAGCGTTCGCCAGGATGCAAATCTGTATGCATTTTGAACCTTAATTGATCACCTATGAACTTTTACATTATGCAAATTCTGTAAATATTAAAAATATCTTTTATTATGTAAATTAATACGGATGCCAAAATCAAGTTATTGTTGACCAAATGTGTTTACGACATAATGTATTACGTCAAATGGTTTATATTTCATTAGCATTTTTCAATAGAAAATTTGGTCAAATTGATATTATAGTATAAATTTTTTTACAACATCAAGGATCCTGATAACAAGAATATGATCATTCAGTTCAACTCGATACAAATAGAGCCCACAACTAGCCATAATAAATTTGGTCTAGAAAGAGTGTCCCATCTACATAAGTGAAACTATTGTGTAGTCTTATTACCGCTTTAGAGGAAATTGAACTTCAATTTTCGAATCTTATTCAAAATTGAGCGCGCGATGGTCTCCAAGGACATCCAATATACAGGCTGGCTCTCCATAACAACTTTAACCAAGACAAATCTACCACCCAATTATAACCACTTGTTGCACCACAAACTGATCTTCTTTTCCATTTTTGTCACTAACCAATTCCGGTCTTCAGTCTTACATGTCCCAGTCTTTAAGAAATAGCCCAGATATTTGAAACCGATTGAAAGCTCGATAAGAATATGGAAGAAGCTCATTTAAAGGAGTCAATTATGCATCAGTTAGTCCTTCAAAATGAATAATAGTTTTAGAATGGTTTATCAATAAACCCAAAGCATTACAAAATAACTGAAGAATGTTGACGACCTCCAACCATTCTTTTAATGTCGCCTTAGTCATAATAAGGACATCATCCACAAACAATAAGTGCAATATTTTGACCAATTTGGATACCTTTATACCTTATAGAGTACCTTCAAGAATACTACTTTTCATTAAAATACTGAGCCCTTCCATAACCATAATGAAAAGTAATGGTGATAATGGGCAACCTTGGCGCAAACCCCTGCCACTTCTGAAGAAATCTGTCACCTCACCATTCAGTAACACAACAAAGGATGAAGATATAACACAACCCATGATCCAATTAGTCATCTGGATTCTGAAACCCACTTTTAATAATGTCAATCTTAAGTGATCCCAATCAATATAGTCATATGCTTTCCTCAAGTCCAGTTTCAATACCAATGACTTTATATTATTTTCTTTAATGCTATGAAGACTCTCATTAGCAGTGCCTATTGCATCTTGTATCTTCCTTCCCTGTAGGAACCCCAACTATTCAACAGAGAGTGATCTTGATAGGATCGGCTTAATCTGATTTGCAATTATTTATTATATCACTTTGTAACAAAGGTTACACAAGGAAATCAAACAGAAATCATCGAAGGTAGCTGGTTTATTTTCCTTCGGTATAAGAGTTAGAAAGGTTGAGTTTAGACTCCCAATAATGGAGCCTTTATGTCTCGAATCCTCCACCATCTCAAGGAGATCATCCCTGACTAAGTAAAAAAACAAGATAAAGAATTCAGCCATCCAACCGTCCAGCCCCAAACTCTTATCTTTTTTGAATTGAAATAATACATACTTTAGTTCCTCCAAAGTAACAGGGTTGAAAAGAGGGCCAGTCTCCTCATCATTAACCATCCGCGGAAAGAGACCAGTTACCTTGACTTGTTCAATGGTATTAACTATAGACAGAGCCTTATAAAACTTTTTGTAATAAGATACCGTTTCCACCTTTATGGCTCCCTGATCTGTAAGAGTGAAACCATTTCCATCAATGATTTCCCAAACATGCTTTCGATTCCTATTGTGGCTTGCAACATTATGAAAATACTTCGTATTATTATCTCCACTTTTTATCCAGATCACCCTGCTGCAAAGTCTCCATATTTCATTAGCATAACTAAGCTCAAGCTAATAACTTATATGTTCCATACTATAAAGTATAATTAAAAATTTAAAGCATACCAAAAAAAAGCAAATAATAAGGCATTTGGATTAAATATTTCAATATTTTTTTCCTTATTAGAGTGGTCGTGAAAAGTTATTCCTATAGTATATCTTAGGCATAAAAATGTATTATAAATATTTATATTTCATTTATGAATTGATCTTTCAACTAATGTATTGTTCCTTACCATATTAGTTGTGGTTTTTTTTATGAGTATAGAAAACAAATAAATAAAATGAGAAATTATATTATGAATATAAAAAACAAATAAATAAAATGAGAAATTATATTATGAATATGGAAAACAAATAAATAAAATGAGAAATTATATTATGAGTATAGAAAATAAATAAATATAATGAAAAATTATTATAATTAAAAGAAAATAAATTGGATCAAGAGTCTTTTACTCCATACACGACAATGATAAGTATTGTTTGGTTCTTGCAACATAATTTTACATTCGCTATTATCTATATATCCTTTATCATCTATACAACATTCCTTATATAAAGTAAGTTGATGCTATCTATATCTATGGATAAACATTAAACAGTTTGAGAAATTTCTCATTTAGGATTTACATCAAATTTTTAAGAATCGACTCCATCCTCATGACAGGAAATGCATGAGCGATGGAGTCTCTTGCAACTTGAAAAGTGACTTGGGCGCTTCTATCCAACCGTCTTCTCGAAATCTTCACCATTATTCTGGTCCAACCGACGCATTCTGGAAACAGAGGTTCTAGTACCGGATTGCACACAGTCGCGAGTCTAGTACTGGAATAGAGCAGAGCAGGTAGTATCGGAATAACACACGTCTTGGTACCGGAATGGGTTTGGTACCGGACTAAAGCTGTCTTGAGTACCAGAATGGATTCGGTACCGGATTACACGGTGTCTAGTAGTGCCAGATAGACTGCTCATAAATGAAATTATTAGGATTATACAAAATAAAACACTTTCAATCGAATTAATTTAAGAAAGTTAAACAAACATGCTTTAAATCATCAATTACCTCTTGTAGAGATGACATATCTATTAGGCATGTATTTTGGGAGGGAGTAGTCCGGTATAGGTTTATAACAGAGGCAAAAAGCTTAGATATAGGGTAGGATAGGGCATTATCTTATGTCAAAATAAAGACTCAACATTTCCTCCATGCTGAAGATATTACATGTCCTCATGCAATGTTATCAAAACTGATAGCCAAAAACTTCCTGCATAATTGGACCCTCCTCTGTTATTCCTCAGATTGCAAGATGTTAACACCAGAAGCTTCATTCTTCAATTCCTTCTTGATCACCCTAGTGTAATGGTCCAACCACAAGACCTTGTTAAGTTTGGTAGAGACCTCTGCATGTTGCTCTTTCAATTCCGCATTCTCTGCCTTGATATGCCTGTCCAGTATTTTGTATTCTTCGACTTCTTGTTTCAATCTCTCAATTTTTGTTAATAATGTTTGTTCATTCAGGGGTTTGTCTGAGCTTGCTGTGAGTACTTTCTTATCCACCATCTCTTGAGCCTCTTTTTCTTTCCTCAGACTCCTCAGAGCCTTCATTATCATCTTTCATCTACTCAAGGACTTGCCTGGACTTGATGTGAGTGCCTCCTGAGTTACCACCTCTCGAGCTTCTTTTCCTTTCCTCAAATCCATCCAAGTCTTTGTTACCAACCCTTCTGTCTCACTTATTGTTACCAGTCCTTATGTTTCACTTGTGGCAACTCCCCAGCCACTCTCTTTTTTCTGGAGAACTTGGAATATCCATAGCTTCTCTTTGAGGAGAAGGTATGTTTGGAGTTGTCGCATGTTTGACCATACTTCTGGTGGTCTTACATATGGGCGACGAGGCTTTCTTAAAATTGCTGACAGGAGTAGGAGTTTCTTCAAACAATTTCCTTTTCTTAGATTTACTGATAGTGGTAGGTCTGGACACATGTTTTTCCAGTGTTGACTTGTCCTTTATCTTACAGGCTTGAATTGTAAATTCTGGGGTTTGCTTCTACTGGCAAACCCATATTCCTATCCTGGAAGATTGAGGCGAGGGTTCTGGAGCTTGTGCCTCCTTTCCTTCTAGTTTCTTCCTATCTTTACTTGTCACCTTAACAGTAACTTCATAATTAATTTTCAATTCTTTAGAGGATTTTGGAGGGGGTTTTATAGTTGGCTCTAGTAAAACCTCTTGTTGGTCAGTCTCCTTCTTCTTTTATTTCTTATGCTGTGATCGTTGGTCGTTAGGGCGCAGGACCGCGCTAGACGTTTTAGCTGGTGCAAACTTTTTCTTGCTTTGTAAATGGAAGTCAGGGGTCTTCTCTATTTGACTAGCTGGTTCTGATGACATTTCCACAATTGTTTCAAGAACGCTATCCGATTGACCACCTGGTTCTGAGCCCTCTTTTCATCTTTTACCCCTTTGAACCGAAGTAGGACTTACTCTCTGGAATTGAGTGGTTGTCTTCTTTCTTAATATAACAGGTTCCCCTACGACCGACTTTTCTGATATTGATTTCTCAATGGGATGAGATGAGTTGGGCATAGTAGTGTCTTCTTTACCTCCTGATGTCATTTTTTTGTCTTTCTTTACTTTTATGCTAGAGCCCTCACTGTGTGTCCCTGCCTTCTGTGTCTCGACCGACTTAGATTTTTCTTGAGTGGAACTCTGCTGGAGTAACAACTTCCAACTACCCCCTTGTGTTTTTAAAGCATGAACAACTTGAAGTTTGATTAAACCGTGATGATGAAGGCTGGTCTCAGGTTTCTTGGAAACTGACCTCACCCGTCTTGCCATTTTCTTTAAACTCATCCATAAAAAGTGGGGAAAATTAATCTATAGTCCTCCCTCGAAATGTGATAAAAGATTTAAATGATAAATTAAGGTCACGACATACCTTCCCTCACAGGTGAGAAATTTCTGCAGACTTATAAGCATCATCCAATATTCTTCTTTGATATAGCTTCGAGGGACATCCTTGGTCCAATCGGGGTCGTGATGTTCTGGCTTAAGGAATTGTTGGCATAGGCTTTTGTCCATGATCACTCTCTTGAAGTATTTTTCTCCAGCCATTGGGAGACCTGTAGCTTCTGCTATAGTATCCTCTGTAATTGTTAACTTATATCCCCAAGCTGCACATTTTCTCCATCATATGTCTGCGCAAAGACGAGAGAAATCCCCTCATGATGACCTTTAAATTTCTCCAAGAATGGCACCCACCCTGCTTGTTCATATTTGTTCTTGCAAGCCCGATACTCTGTTGTTTCTCTATATATTTGAAATATGGGCTCATGCCTGTCGACCCCCATGCTGGCTTAAACAATTCTCTCAGGTGGATAAAGCACGAACATAGGGTCGAGGATTGAGTATCAGATGATAGAGTATTGGTTGGGAGAAACATACAAGGGATACAGAGGCATAGGGTGTCTGTAGATGGTGTAACAACAACGGTAAATAACACTCATCTAGATGGCGGAGCCATCCAGAAAAGTGTTTATGAATGGAAGTGTACATTACAACGGCCACGTCGATACTCATGATGATATGGTGAGGTAGGTCAGATCTACTAAGGGTTTTGGGCTTGGTGTCAGATGATATCCACGGAAGGATATGGTCGTTATGATCGGGACTTGTGTATATGAAATCGGCTAGGATCATTACTCGATATGATGTGAGTCATGGTTCGTGTATAGTACGACAACGAATTGTGGGGTTTATTTACCGGATAGACAGAGGGAGTATGAGTTTGATCCGATAAAATACATCATGATATTGCACTCTTGATATTTCACAGGACACTTCCTCCTCAGGGAGGTGAGGTCTAAGATTTCTACAGAGATTCGTGACAGAAACATGGGTACGTCATGATCCAAGAGCAATCAGATGTTCTAAATGCATATTTAGTCTAATTCCTAAATAATACGAAAAAAAAAGTGTTGAATATGTATATCATATTACTAATAATTGGACAACGACTTGGAAACGTGATGAAAGTTACCGGTCATATTCTTACCAGTACCGGATTATCTAAGTACCGGATCACCTGTGTGTAGAATTTGTAGTTGATACGGGCTTACCTGAGTGCTGGATCACATAGAGGTGATCATTGATGTGAGATAAGCACAAAAATGAACTTTTTTCTGGAGCTTAAAAATCTTGACACTGATTCTGGTGACAGAGATTTATAGGAATCGCTGGTGTTATGTGGTCAAATTCATTTGGAAAACCCTGTAGTTGCCAAAGTTTATAGAGGAATGATGTAGGAAAGCTTTGTAATAGGAGGGTACTCTGTAATGGCCAGTGACTGAGATGACATAACTCATTTTCTTCTGGAACCAAGGTGATCATGCTTTTGCTAGCATTTCCTCTTTTATTACAGTATAATAATAATCCTAACTACTACTTTTCTGTGGATTTTTATCGAGCCCAGATTAGTTAATGCTTGCCGGTATTTTCAATTTTATAGAGTCTGAAAAACTTAAAGGAAACTCTCTATATTGTCCCGTGGATTTTTATCCAGCCCGGGCCAATTCTTGCTCGCCAGTATTTTCAATTTTAAAGAGTCTGGAAAACTTAAAGAAGACTCTCTCTACTGTCCTGTGGATTTTTATCGAGCCCGTGCCAGTTCTTTCTCGCCGATATTTTCAATTTTAAAGAGTCTGAAAAGCTTAAAGAAGACTCTCTCTCTGGTAGTGGTCCTCCTTATTTGTTTATCTACATGAGAATACCACCAATATTTCTTTTGTCTTTGTTAGTTAAAAATAAAGAAAAACTTCATCTCATGACACACCTATGTACAGAAAATGAATTTATACAAATTGAACTTACTAGAGTAGGTCAGTAGGAGGGGAAACCCTCTTGCTTACCAATTGCATTTCGGAAGTCTGAAGAACATTTTTGACAAAATCCTCCTTTGACAGAGGTTTATGATAAACCTTCAGCTGATGTCCATTTACAACAAGGGAAGTCTGATCTTCATCAATAGTTTTTATCCTTATTTCACCATTTTCATAGACTGTATCAACCTCATAGGGCCCCATCCATTTGGTAGACAGTCTGCCTTTAAAATATTTTAATCTGCTATCATATAGGAGGGCCCAATCACTTGGCTGGAAGGACTTTTTTTTAATGTATTTATCGTGCCATTTGGTCCTTTGCTCTTGTATCAGAGTGGTTCTTTGTAGAGCATCATGTCTTATCTCATCAAGATCATTCAATTGTAATAACCTCTATTTCTGAGCTTCGTTCAGGTCCATTCCTAATTGCATGGCAGTTCTGAAGGTATTTACCTAAAACTCTATGGGCAGTAGTACTTGCTTCCCATACACCAACTCATAAGGTGTATGGCCTGTAGTATTTCTCCAGGCTATTATGTAGGCCCACAAGGCCTCATGCAACCTATCAGCCCAGTCTTTGTGATGCAGCTAAACAATCTTAGTGAGGATGGCCTCTATCACCTTGTTGGTCGATTCCACTTGGCCATTGTCTTGGGGGTGATAGGGTGAAGACTTTCTGTGTTTGATCTTGTATTGTTTGGTAAGAGCCTTGACCAAATTTCAAGTGAATTGTGTCCCTTGGTCAGTGACTATTTCCCGAGGCACCCCGAAACGAGTGAAAATTTCCTCAAAGAGAAAGTCTACCACAGATTGTTCATTAGCTGAATACAGGGCCTTGGCTTCTACCCATTTTGTTACATAGTCTGTGCAAACTAATATGTATTTTTTTCTGTGGGACATGGGATTGATAGGTCCTACAAAATCTAAGGCCCATTTTTCAAAGGGTTCAATTACTACTTGGGCTTGGAGTGGCATTTCATCGACTGATGTAGGTTTTCCCATTCTTTGGCAATCATCGCAGTTGGCCACATATTTCTTTGCATCTTTAAAAATGGTCGGCCAATAATAGCTAGATTGTAGGATTTTGTAAGCTATCCTTTTGTCAGCAAAGTGGTCTCCACATGGGCCATCATGGCAGGCTCTGAAGATATCCTGCATTTCATCTTCCCAGACACATCTTCTGATTACCAAATCAGGTCTCGTTCGGTATAGGGTATCCTCATGCCACATATAATTGGCACTTAGCTAAATGATTCTCTATTTTTCTCTGGATGCCATACCTTGAGGCAACTTGTTGATTACCAAATAGTTGGCTACGTCTGCATACCAAGGGGTGAAAGTAGAAATGGCCAATAAATTCTCATCAGGAAAATCATCATCTACTGGAGTACTGTCACCTATATGGATAAGTCTAGACAGGAAATCAGCAACCAAGTTGTCTCTTCCAGGTCTATCTATGATAGTGATATTAAATTCTTGTAGTAAAAATAGCCATCTAGTTACTTTAGCATTTGTGACGGGTTTATTCATTAGAAATTTGATAGTTGAGTGGTCAGTGTGCACAAAAACTTCGTATCCTGTTACATAGTGTCTAAACTTGTTGATGGCATGTACTACTGATAAAAATTCGTTCTCTGTGACAGTATAGTTTGCTTCAGCAGGTGAGAGGTTCTTACTAACGAAGTATGTAGCATAAGGAATCTTCCCTTCCCTTTGTCCTAAAATAGCTCCCAAGGTGGTATCTGAGGCATCTATACAGATATGGAAAGGAAGAGACCAGTTTGAACCTCTCAAAGCAAGAGCACTTGAAAGTTTTGTTTTTAAGATCTCAAAGGAGATTTGGCATTGCTCATCCCAACAGAATTCAACATATTTCGTTAGTAGTTTGAAAAGGGGGGCAACTAGGTTTGTAAAAATTTGAATAAACCTCCTATAGTAGTCAGCATGCCCTAAGAAACTTATGATTTTCTTTTGTGAACTAGGGACCTTAATTTGGGAAATAATGTCGATTTTGGCAGGGTCTACTCTTATTCCGGTACCGGAGATGTGGTGACCTAGAACAATTCCTTCAGTAAGCAACATTCTTGATTTTTCGTGACTGAGTGAGAGGTTGGTCTCTTTACATCTAACCAGTACCTTCTTCAAATTATCCAATGCCTGTTGGAAATCATCCCCATATACCGTGAAGTCATCCATGTAGACTTCCACATAATCATTGGTCAGATCGGAGAAAATAACCAAGACAACCCTTTGAAAGGTAGCAGGGGCATTGCATAACCCAAAGGGGAGAACCCTATAGGCATAGGTTCCTAAGGACAGGTGAACGTAGTCTTATCCTGGTCTTCTAGTGAAATTTGTATTTGGTTGTAACCACTAAACCCGTCCAGGAAAGAAAAGTACCTCTTCCCAGATAAGGTATCCAAGACCTGATCTATGAAAGGTAAAGGGAAGTAGTCCCTATAGGTGGCCTTGTTTAGCTCTCAAAAGTCCACACAAATCCTCTATTTCCCGTTTTTCTTTGGTACAATGACTAATGGGGAGACCCATTTGCTATCTGATATAGGGTAGATGAAATTGGCTTGTAGGAGTTTTTGGAGTTCTTCCTTTACTATATCTTTCAAGGCTAGGTTCATTCTTCTCTAGGGCTGTCGAATAGGTCTGATCTGATCGTCAGTGTAAATATGATGCATACATGTATCTGGGTGGATCCCTTTCATGTCAGAGTAATCCCATGCAAACGCATCGGATTGCCCTAGAATCATTTGTACCAGCTTTTGTTGTTGATCTGTTTCTAGGCTGACATTGATATACAGGGACTTTCCACAACTGATTTCTACAACTTGGACAGCAGATTCCTTCCCTTCCTCTACTTGTGAAAGAGTGGTTATTGTAGAAGTGGAAGGGTGCCAAATTTATTGAAATTCAGGGCTAAAGATGTGTGCGTAATTAGGGAAAGATTGGGGATAGTCAATGCATGTCGAAGCAACCAAGAATAGACTTAGGATTTGATCTTCAGAGTGTTCGTGTACTCCTTTTACTTGTTCAAGTGTCAATAAGGGCTGAGTACAATCCTCCTCCCCATAAGGATTCTCCAACCAAAGAGGAACTTCAGTGGTTGGTTGGGCGGGGGGGAAAAGGATAAGTTTTTGACTTTGAGTGCCATTGGAAATTATCATTTCTCCAGATCGACAACTGATGAATGCATCAAAAATGGCCAACCAAGGTCGGCCTAGTACCACTGAGTGTCCTAGTTTGGGGGATTTGGGATAGATTACCAAGAAATCCACAGGGTATTCCCAATAGGCCAATGTCACTGTTATATCGTCTAAACTTCCTGCTGGGGTGATGACTGACTTATCTGCAATCTCTAGCAAGGTTTATGTAGGTCTTAACTGATCTAGTTGTAGTGTTTTCATAGTGTTTACTGACATCACATTTATTGCTGCCCCTATATCGATCAATGCGTTAGGTAAGGCAACACCATTGATTTCTATGGTTACCATTGGGTTCCCTGGATCACTATACTTGGAAGGCATCTCTTTTATAAATTCAGATAACTGCCCTACCACCCGTATGACAGGAGGTTCCTTCCTTTTTCTCCCTGGCTTTTTAATGCAAAGGTCCCTTACAATTTTAGCATAGATAGGTATGTCTTTAATGGCCTGTAGTAGTGGGATCTTTAAACATGTATTCTGGAGTTCAGTCTCTAGATTAAGTTCTAGAGGTTCCTTGGTTTTCTTTACGATCATCCTTTCTGGGTAAGGGGGATTCATTTCATGGGGTGTTTCTGCTACAAGGGAGTTGGGAGAAGGGATTTCTTATGGTATTGGAGTGTTTCTTTTTTTGTTCAATGGATCAGTCATCTGTTCTTTTCTTTGAACCGTTTGGACATCTATTTGTTCTTCTTGGTTTGTGTGATTATGCACTTGTTCCTCTTGGATAACCATAGTGGGATTTGTTTTGTTTACAATCCTTTCTGATCTTAATTCAATTCCATTAAACGGAGCTGGCGTTATTACATATGTAGGAAAGGTTTGTACTTCAACATTTTGTATAGGTTGTGTCGGTCTGTTATTTGGGTTAGGGATAGGTTGTGCAAGAATAGGAGTAGGTCGAGGAGGGTTTTGGATGGGTGTAGCTTGCATTGGTTGCTGCATATTTGGATTCATGGGTAGCACAAGTGGTTGTGGGGGTGGAAGAAGAGCATGGGGGGTTAAATCCTAGGAGCAATTGTGAAATATTTGAAGGATATTGTGGATAGGTGAGAAAATTTGTTGGTTGAAAGGGGACATTTCCATATACAGGTCCTCTCCACCCCTGTTGCCAAGGTTGGGTTTGTGTTGACGACTGAGGATAAGACATGGGGGGGTACCCATTGCTGTTGGGGGTATTGTGTAATTGGGTCGACAAATATGTTGGGGTTTTATTGTCTCCATGGTCTCCTAGGGGGGTAGGATGTCTCAGGTTCTCCTCCTCCCTTGAACATGGCCTTGAGTCCAGGAAGAGAAGGGCATTCATTAGTAGGATGGTCCTCTGTGAAAATACCACAGATTTCTATAACATTGAGGGGGCATTCTTTTTCAGGGTGTTTCCTCCTACACCGATGACAGAAAATTGCTAACGCAACATTTTCTTCCTCTTGTTTTCTTTTAATTTTCATGGTATCTAGTTGGGAACTAATGGTGTGCAGGATATTTGTTTTAAATTTTTCCAATAGATTTCCTAGCTCAATCCTCGTGACACCTCCAGATGTGGGTTTAACAATTCTGTTGGTAGGGTCCCTTATACTTTTCCCCATTCTAGCTTGACTGCGAGAGTATCTTTTACAATACTCTGCTATGTCTGTAAATGGTTTTTGGTATACATCCCCATAACTCATGAGGTTTAACACTTCAATGCAATCGTCCCTCACACCTTTTAGAAAGACAATCCTAATTGTAGTTGTATCTAAGGAAAATTGCTTAGTCATTTGGTAATTGTATAAGAACCTTTCTAGGTAGTCTTCTAAGCTTTCCTCTTTCGATTGCTGCATTTTGAATATATCATTCCTAGCGTCCCTAGGTTTGCAGTAATCTTGGTATTTCTAGAGGAAGGTCTCCTTCATACCATCCCAAGACAAAATTGTGTGTTCCCCTAAGCTCATGAACCACTGCAATGCTGAATCTTTTAGTGTGGCTGGGAAAAGTTTTAATTTTTGAACATTATCTGTGTAGTTATAGCTCCTACACAATATGTCAAATTCAAATAAAAATGAGTCAGGGTCTTCTGTCGACATACCTTGGAAATGAGGAAGTGAAGATAATGGAATGTTCTTCATAGCAACGTCTTTAGCCATATCCAGTATGGGGAACCCAAATGTCTTTGCTTCATTGGCTACGTTTCCCTCTTCTTCTACCATGTTTCCAAGCAATCTGTAGGGAGGTGGTGAATTCTCTCCACTGAGTGATGGTTCCACCACCGAGTTACCTAGTATCTCTGGTGGTTCCAAGGTTTTGGGTGGCCTTCCAACAGCAAATGCAACCTCTTCTATTACCACTTCTTTTCCAGTTTCTCCTTTGGATGGGGTCACTAGTGCTTCCTCCCTTCCTTGTTGCCTTATGTCTTTAATCTGAACAATGGCTTTGGATCTAGTGCCTTTTGTTGTTGTTGCAATTGCTGCCTTTGAGCTCTCTCCTCTAAGAATTTTTCCTGCATGAGTTTT
>ML807347.1:61452-79541 GCA_009831015.1 Picea engelmannii
TTGTTGTTTGTTTTTCTAGTTTTTTTGAGATTTTAGGAGCAATAAATCTACCTTTATTATTTCGATACCTACTCATAAAAAATGAAATCAATGAAAATGCAGATTCCTAATTAGAGGTAGGAGGACAACCTGACTTTGGAGTAACCCCACCAAAGTGGATGCACAGGTTCTTACCTTTCGTCTTATCGTCTTCTCCCCGCCCTTAGATTATCCTCAAATCCAATCCAATACTTCATCAAATCAAAAATAAAAATATGTTACCTGTTACCGTTTACAACTCCCCAGCAACGACGCCAAAATGTTGGTGTGTCAATATGTTCAATGTATATCTCACACTCATTCAAATGTCAATCCGAGATTCGTAATCGAAAGAGTCATTACACCATATGTGTCGAGAACAAGTAACCTACCTAAGTCTGTTGCATATAGGAAATAATTAATATAATAAAAATCATATTTCTAAGATTTCTAAATACTCCAAAATATTCTTTGAACCTAGCAGAAAAAACTAATAATGAAACTTAAACAATCAGTCAATCAAAGAGACGTGGTCCTAGAGAAACAAGTATGTTCATTTCAGGCGCTTGAAATGGAAAGATGAACTTTAAGCAGCTTGTCTCTTGTAACAATTAAAACAATCAATTCCAACCATTCTCAAAACAAAAGCCAACTTCAACCTCGTGTAATTCAATCAAACCAGCACAAGGGAGGTTTAGTATCATTGAAAGACTTTATTACAGCACATGAAGATGAAATATAAAGTCTCTTGGTCCCTTGTGATACTAGGTCTATTACAATCATGAACTCAAAATATCAGTCTCACACTTCAAATTAGGAAACAACTACCTTCAACATCTAAGAATGAAATGTCAATTCGATCTAACACTTGCTTATTCACACCATTCCAAAAATGATTAACTCAATGCTCAATCCGAAAAATGGAATAAAGATTAATCACAGACACACTGTTGTAAACTATCCACACAAACACACAGAACATATACAAGGAGGTTTACCTTAGTTGGGGCGGTGGGCCCTTGCCGAACCAACTAGGAACCTCTTAGGGAATAACAGGCTAAAACTTTTCACTCACATCCAAGAATCAACATGAAATATTTTCTGTATTAATTCAACTGGTAAATTGGATCAACAATGTTTTACTCCATACACAACAATGATAAGTATTGTCTAGTTCTTGCAACATAATTTTACATTCGCTATTATCTATATATCCTTTATCATCTATACAACATTCCTTATATAAGGTAAGATGATACTATCTATATCTATGGATAAACATTAAACAGTTTGAGAAATTTCTCATTTAGGATTTACATCGAATTTTTAGGAATCGACTCCATCCTTATGACACGAAGTGCATGAGCAATGGAGTCTCTTGCAACTGGAAAAATGACTTGGGCGCTTCTATCCAACCGTCTTCTCGAAATCTTCACCATTATTCTGGTCCAACCGGCGCATTATGGAAACAAAGGTTCTAGTACCGGATTGCACACAGTCGCGAGTCTAGTACCGGAATAGAGCAGAGCAGGTAGTACCAGAATAGCACACGTCTTGGTACCGGAATGGGTTTGGTACCGGATTAAAGTTGTCTTGAGTACCATAATGGATTTGGTACCAGATTACATGGTGTCTGGTAGTGCCAGATAGACTGCTCATAAATGAAATTATTAGGATTATACAAAATAAAAGACTTTCAATCGAATTAATTTAAGAAAGTTAAACAAACATTCTTTAAATCATCAATTACCTCTTATAGACATGACATAGCTATTAGTCATGTATTTTGGGAGGGAGTAGTCCAGTATAGGTTTATAACAGATGCAAAAAGCTTAGATATAGGGTAGGATAGGGCATTATCTTATGTCAAAATAGAGACTCAACACCACCTATTCTTCAAATCTGACAATTCAGATCTACTTCGGACGATTCAATGCTTGATATTTACTTCAGACGATCGAATGGTCCCAAATTACTTCGAAACTTTGGCAAGTTCCCACTCCTATGTGTGAAAAATGCTAAGGCTCACGCACCTTGATTTGATCGGATGGTTGTTGGTCCTCTGAATCGGTGATCCAATGACCATTGTCGCTCTCCCTCTTGAGCTTCTGACTTCCTCTGACTTAGAATATTTTCTAAGTATCCAAAGGCATCAGCCTTTGTTCCTCCTATGAGTTCATCTCTTGGACCTCATCTGCACTTTTGGAAAGTGCTATCCCTTCTGAGATTTCTCGTCTTCTACTCTCTTGACTTCCTAAAAATTCACTTCGACACTTAGTCGAAATTCGAATCTGTGCACTCCTTGCAGTAGATTCTTACGCAAGTTTGGGTTCTTGCAGATGATTGTGCACACCTTGTAGCAATCACTCTGCACTCCTTGCAAAGTGAAAGTTCACACTATCTCTTCTGAGCTTCTGAGTCGAAACATAATCCGTCCACGCACTCCTTGCAAACTGTGTGTACACCTTGCACAGACTCAGTGAAGAGAAACAATTGAACTTATGCAAACATCTCACAATTTCATATGCTTGAAACGAAATTCATTCATTTATGAAAACAACAATAACATGGAATTGCAAAACAATCACAGCACCATGCATTGGATCGATTCTCCTATGTTATATTCATTCAAGATTAAAATGGCTACAACTATGATCAAAACAACTAAAAACTTAGAAATTTCCTACTAACTCGCAGCATCCCCATTTGGGTGTAGAAAACCTCTATTTATATCAGAGGGTTCTTAGGGTTCCCCCCGACTACTCGTTTATTCGAAAAATAAAACCTAATTGTTATCTTGTAATGTCCCTTTCCAAATAGGAGCTCCAGGGAGGAGGCTTAATGGTCTAAACCTCCCTGTTAGACTATAGCCAGGGCCAAAGAGAGGTAAACAGGGTTACTAGAGGTCACTCTAGTCATAGGTGTTATATTCGGAAAGTGACATTGAGTTAAAAAGGGTTAAAAGCGCTTTTAAGTCATTATGAGCTAAAAATAGAAGTCAACAATGAATTAGGGCTTTAGCAGTTATTTAGAGTTTTGGAAGTCAACAGTGAATTATGGTTTCAACATGATTTAGGCTTTTGGAAAGCTATAAAGGAAGGGTCAACGACCTAATTCATCATTATCCAGATTATGACTTGTCATTGAGGAGAAGAGGCACATCTCATGGGAGATAGTTCAGTATATTCCAAGAGGAAGACACCAGTTGGTTGATTTCGGTGTTGAAAGACACACCCTAGTCACTGGGAAGATCATCCAGGTCTTCCATCATTCTTCATTGATTCTGCAGTGCTCCCATATTCCGGGTATTATCTTTTAGTTGCTTATTTGTATTCCGACTAAGATCCTTTTGTCTTTTGATCTAGCGGAGTGGTGTTGTTTTATTCAGCCGTAGTTGCATATTTTTTTTTTGGCTAAGATCCTTTGTCTGTTGATCTAGTCGAGTATTGTTAGTTTTTTCAGCTGCATTTGGCCATTTCGTAATCCACAAGGATATCATAATACAAACTTTGCAGTGCTTTGTCACGTTTATTATTTGTATGATCATTTATATGTTGTAAACCTTTGATCCTACACACACATTAGCAGCGTTTCCTAGACTAGCCAAGTCAGGAACATTACAGTGGTATCAGAGCTTTAGTCTTGCCAGCATGTGACTAAAGACAATGAGTGCAACAGAAGACTCGGAGGGTCGTGAACACGTAGGTGACGAATATGTCACTTACAACATGCATCAGGAAAGAAGGCATAGGCCTGATTTTCCCCCTTTTCCTCCTAGCTCGGAGGAAGAGTAAGAGGCACACAGAGAAGCAAAGAGAAGGGCAGAGCGTGAGGCTGAGCACAAGGCAAAGAGGATGCTAGGAGATAGATATGAGCGACCAAAGGGCAGTTGCAAGGCCCCTGTAGATCCAGAGGCAGCTTTCATGCATGTTATCAACGATATGTTAGCTAGTCAATGGACTATGTCTCAGTCCTTTGCACAGGTGGTTGATAGATTGGCTAGAGTGGGCACCCCAGATACACAAGTCCCGCATGCAGCACAAGGGAACTCAGGAGCATGCAGTAGACCCCAGTCACCCTCTCGCACATACACCTCTGCGAGTAGGATTCTCAGACCCTTGTTTCCTAGTTTCCAGAGGGCACCCCCGATAGTAGCACCACCATCAATAGCACATAGGCCACCCACTCATGCCGATGACATTGCAGAGTATAGGAGGGAGAACACAGCATTGGGTCATGACTTCCATTAGGACATGACCTTACTCGAGTACTGTGGACTCGGACTCAAGATTCGCCCCAGAGAGTTGCAGAGGGGAGGACCACAATAGCAGCAGAGGCATAACCTCGATTTCATCCGAAATTTTGGGAAACTCACCATCCCTTCTTTCGACGGATAGTCCAAATACACCGCCAGAGATTGGGTATAGAAGCTAAACACGTATTACAAGCCCAACCAGATGACTGAGACAAAGGCCATCAGTTTTGCGACCTTACACTTGGAGGGTGAGGCACACAAGTGGTGGTACCATGGACTGGTGACATTGGGTCACAGTCGCATCACCTCCTATAGGGAGTTTACCGATAGGCTCATGGACAGGTTTGACAGGAAGGATCCTGAGATACACTTTAGGAATCTAGCCCAGTTGAGGCAAATTGGCACAGCAAAGGCATTCATCATAGAGTTTCAGCAGGTAGTCGTGGCAGTGATAGATATATCAGAGCCAAGGTTGATCATGTTATTGACAGAAGGACTCACAAAGCCTTTGAGAGGATGGGTGAAGGCATATAGGCCTCCCACTTTGCAGGATGCCATCCTTCGCACTTGAGATCTGGAAGACTCAGTACCAAAGACTAAAAATTTCTCCAAACCATTTGTGCCCCAGAGGGATCGAGACAGGAAGCCATTCCAAAGAGAATGGAAGGGAAAGTAGAAGTTGGATGATGAGACTAAGTGAGAGCTTATGAGGAAGAAGCTTTGCTTCAACTGCAGAGATCCTTGGGTATAAGGCCACAAGTGCATGGGCAAGGGAGATATTCATTATATTTAGGTAGTAGCAGACAACATGGACAGTGAGAAGGAGGAGCAGGACAGTGGTTCCACTAGTTCAAAGGAGGAGTCAGAACCAACAGAGGAGCAACCTCCCCATAGACCACCGACACTCGCAGGAGCCCATCCTCCAGTAGTCCCACAACCACCAGAACAGGCTAACAGGAGGAAACTAGCAAAGGGAGGTGTCATAGTGACCCTTTCTGGTGTTCCCAGGTATGATACCCTCTGTATCAGAGGGATTATTCAGGGGCAATAGGCAATCGCCCTGATAGATGGTGGGGCCACCTACAACTTCATCGATGCTTCACTAGTATTGAGACGGGCACTTCAGACAAAGGAGTTTGAGGGGTTTGATGTTGCAGTAGTAGATCGCCACACAGTGGAGTGTCTAGATAGAGTTCCAAACTTAGAGATGAAGTTAGGCAACTACAAAGTGACAGACACATTTTATGTCGTTGACCTATCGGACACAGATGTGGTGTTAGGAGTTCAGTGGATGATTACCTTGGGAAAAATCACTACCAACTACCAAACCTTGGAAATGGGATTCAGAGATAAGGATGGGAAGAAGGTTGTTCTAAGAGGTATGTTGACAAGAGCACCCAGGACAGTTTCAACCAAGAGGATGGAGAGGATATTTAGACATGGGGAGGTAGCATATGTCGCAGAATGCTTGATCACTACTCAAAAGGATTCAGAAGGTCAACAATAATACCATACATAGATCAAGGATTTACTAGGACGACATTAGCAGGTCTTTGAGGCAATTCCACCAGGGAGACCACCTGATAGGAGGTTTGAGCACACCATTAAGTTGGAGGAGGGGGCCAAACCTATGATCACCCCCCCCCCCCACATCGTCATCCTAGGAGGTTGAAGTATGAGATAGAGAAGGCAATCAAGGAATTGTTGGCGATGGGACACATCAGACCGAGCAGCGGCCCATTTGCATCTTCAGTTGTCTTAGTTCTAAAGAAGGATGGCACCATGAGGATGTGCATTGATTACCAAGCCTTGACAAGAAAACCATCAAGAACCGGTACCCTATCCCACGCATTGACGAGTTGATGGATGAACTACATGGGGCAGTTTTCTTTTCAAAAATTGATCTATGCTCTAGATATCATCAGATCAACATCCGAGAGAAGGACATAGAGAAGATGACATTTCGATGTCATTTTGGACACTTCGAGTTCCCGGTTATGCCATTTGGGCTAACCAATGCACCCGCTACATTCCAGTCTTGCATGAACCATATATTCAGGGATTGGTTAAGGAAATCAGTATGGGTTTTCTTCTACGACATCTTAATCTATAGCCGGTCATGGCAAGAGCATATGAGGCACCTGGATGAGCTATTTAGCATCATGGAGGCAAAGTCATTATATGCCAAAGATTCCAAGTGTGAGTTCAGTATGACAGAGTTGTTTTACTTAGGCCACATCATCAGTGCAAAGGGGGTACAGGTGCATAAAGAGAAGATCATGGCCATTTTGGATTGTTCGACGCCCAAGAACGTGACAGAATTGAGGAGATTCTTCAGGCTGTGCAGCTATTACAGGCGGTTCGTCTAGGTTTTTTCTCAGCTTGGAGCACCACTGACAGATCTTACCAAGCATGGGGCCTTCATATGGACCGACAAATCACAAGAAGACTTTGATCACATGAAGGAAGTCATGGGCACTTGTCGAGCGTTCGCACTACCAGACTTCACCCTGCCATTTGTACTAGAGTGTGACGCATCCAACAAAGGGATCAGTGCAGTTTTGATGCAGGGAGGACACCCAATTGTATTCAAGAGATGGAAGCTTAGTGAACCTGAGAGGTTGTACTTCATTTATGACAAGGAAATGTTGGCAATCATGCATGCCTTGACCAAGTTCAGATAATATTTGGTGGGCAGCAAATTCGTGGTCAAGACCGATCATAATAGTTTGAAGTATTTCTTTGAGCAGAAGGACCTCGATGAGCGCCAACAGAAATGGGTGACGAAGGTACAGGCATTCGAATTTGACATAGAGTATGTCAAGAGGAAGAAGAACATTGTGGCCGATGCACTATCGAGGAGACCTACGACATGTTCTTTGATGGAGATTTCAGCAGATTGGAAATCCCACTTGTCAGTGGAATATTCCAATAACAAGTTCGTTTGTGAGGTGATGGATGGGAAGATACAGAATGACTGGTATAGGGTCATTGACAATGTCATATTTTGCAAGGATAGAGTCTACTTGGTGACTAATTCAGGGCTTAAGAATAAGATCCTCACCGCAGTTCATGATTCACCTCTAGCAGGCCATCAGGGGTTTTTCAAAACCTACAGACAGATCAGAGGGAGGTTCTCATGGAAGGGATTCAAACAAGGCGTTATGAGACACATCAGTGAGTGTGTGACTTTCCAGCAGAACAAGTCAGAGCATGCTCTTCCAGCAGGGCTACTTCATCAACTCCCCATTCCAGAGCAGAAATGGGAGAGTATATCTATGGACTATATCACAGGTCTACCCAAGGTCCAGGGTAAGCACTGTATCTATGTAGTGGTCAACAGATTAACCAAGTTTGCTCACTTCTACGCCATACCAACAAAGTACAATGTAGTTCAGGTAGCTGAGCTTTTCTTCAGGGAGGTCTTCAGACTTCATGGGTTGTCGAAGAACATCGTCAGTGACAGGGACAGTCGGTTCATAGGGACATTTTGGAGAAAGTTGTTTCGGTTGGTGGGGACAGAGTTGACACCTAGCACTAGTTATCACCCTTAGACAGATGGGCAGACCGAGATTGTCAACAAGTGGGTTGAAGGGTATTTGAGGAACTATGTAGGAGGAAAACATAGAACGTGGGTAAAGTGGTTACATTTAGGAGAACATTGCTACAACACCACCTTCCACATGTCCATTGGTATGACACCCTTCCGAGCATTGTATGGATATGATGCTCCCACTTTGGTAGACTTGGTCTTCAGGGAGAGCAGAGATCCCAAGGCCAAGGATTGGATCATGGAGAGTCAGGATATTCTCAAGTTGTTGAAAGAGAATCTACAGACGATGCAAAACCGACAGAAGATAAGTGTGGACAGGCACAGGATAAAGCATAGATTTGAGGTTGGAGATTTGGTTTTCTTGAGATTCCAACCCTACAGACAATCATCTCTGAAGAAGAGTGGGGTCGAGAAGCTCAAACCCAGATTTTATGGTCCTTACAGGATCATGCGTCGAGTAGGTGAGGTTGCTTACGATCTAGAGCTTCCGGAGGGGAGCAATATTCATAACGTGTTCCATGTGTCTTGCCTAAAAAAGGCAGTGAGACAATTCATTAGCACATCAGAGGAGCTTCCCCCATTGGATGAGGGACAGTTGGAGTTAGTTCCGGAGGAGGTTTTGGAGTTTTGAGAGCGAAAACTGAGGAGCAGGGTCATCAGAGAGTGTTTGATCAGATGGAGAGGGCTTCCAGTAGAGGACGCTACTTGGGAGAGTGAGCATGTGTTGTAGCACCTTGGATTGATATTGCTTGGGAACAAGCAATTTCGGGAAGGGAGGACTGTAATGTCCCTTTCCAAATAGAAGCTACAGAGAGGAGGATTAATGGTCTAAACCGCCCCATTAGACTATATCCAGGGCCAAAGAGGGGTAAACAGGGTTATTAGAGGTCACTCCAGTCACAGGTGTTACATTCAGAAAGTGACATTGAGCTAAAAAGGGTTAAAAGCGCTTTTAAGTCATTATGAGCTAAAAATAGAAGTCAATAGTGAATTAGGGTTTCAACAATGATTTAGGGTTTTGGAAGTCAACAATGAATTAGGGTTTCAACATGATTTAGGGTTTTAGAAAGCTATAAAGGAAGGGTCGGTGACCTAATTCTTCATTATGCAAATTATGACTTGTCATTGAGGAGAAGAGGCGCATCTCAGGAGAGATAGTTCAGTGTATTCTAGGAGGAAGACACCAGTTGGTTGATTTCGGTGTTGAAAGACACACCCTAGTCACCGGGAAGATCAACCAGGTCTTCCATCATTCTTCATTGATTCCATAGTGCTCACATATTCTGGGTATTATCTTTTAGTTGCTTATTTGTATTCCGACTAAGATCCTTTTGTCTTTTGATCTAGCCGAGTGTTGTTATTTTATTCAGCCGCAATTACTTATTTGTATTCTGGCTAAGATCCTTTGTTTGTTGATCTAGTCGAGTATTGTCAGTTTATTCAGCCCCATTCGACCATTTTGTAATCCACAGAGATATCATAATACAAACATTGCAGTCCTTTGTCACGTTTATTATTTATATGATCATTTATATGTTGTAAACCTTTGATCCTACACACACATTAGCAACATTTCCTAAACTAGCCAAGTAAAGAAAATTACATATCTAAGTTAGGTTACATTCAATAATAGGACTGAAACTCGCAGATCACTTGTGATCATTCAGCTTCCAAGCATTTGATCTTCTTCCATTTTTCAATCAGCTCCAAAAGATTCGCAGTAAATGCCAGCGTTAATATTCCGAAATGATTCCAAGGCGTTGAGTTGTCCTGCCACGCGTGCTCGTTGATGATGCTCCTGCATCATACTCCCCTGGACAAAAATTTATGGACTCATGTCCATGAGCTCATGCACTGACTTTCCATGCTTCTGGATATCAACTTCATTTTCCCAACTGGCATCTTTCATTGGGTGTCCCTTCCACTTGACCAGATATTCAAAATGGGTCTTCCTCCTGGTCCTCTTGTCAATCCTCTGATCAATGATCTTCTCCATCTGTGGTTTTTCTGCTATAGGCATTTGTTTCTCCCACTGAATCTTCTCTTGAACTCATGATCCCTCTGCATCATATTCCCTGTAAGGATACAGGTCTGAAACGTTGAATATGGGTGATATGCCCACATCATCTGGAAGCTCAAACTCATAGGTGTTTGCACCAAACTTCCTTAATATCTTACATGGCCCTATCTTCTTCATCTTCAACTTGTTATATGTTGCCCTAGAGAACCTTTATTTCCTGAGATGTGTCAGAACCTGATCTCCTACTTCAAATTGAAGTTCTCTGCGATGTTGATCAACTTTGCACTTGTACTCTTGGTTAGAGCTCTGCAACTGTCCTCTGATCTGGTTATGGAGCTTTTGCATTTCTGCAGCAAAATCTTCTGCTCTAGCGCTTCTGATCTCACTCTGTTCCAAGTCTCTCAACTCAGATACTCCCCTGGGTTACATTCCATACAATATTTGGAATGGGATCTTTCTAGTGCTCCTGTTGGGTGAGTCATTGTATGCAAACTCTACTTATGGAAAAATCTGATCCCATTGATTATGGTGCTCAGTGACCAGACTCCTCAACAAGTTTCCCAAACTTTTGTTTACCACCTCAGTCTGTCCATCTGTATGATGGTGATAAGCTAAGCTGAAGGACAAATCTATCCCCAACTTATTCCACAATGTTCTCCAAAAATGACCAATAAATTTAGTGTCTCTGTCCGAGACAATGCTCCTGGGTAGTCCGTGAAGTCTCACAACTTCCTTGAAAAATAAATTTGCAACATGTGTTGCATCACTGGTCTTCTAGCATGGGATAAAGTGTGCCATCTTTGAAAATCTATCCACCACCACAAATATGGAATCAAATCCTCTTTGTGTTCTTGGCAGTCCCAACACAAAATCCATGCTTATTGCATCCCAAGGCCTCTTTGATATTGGCAATGGTTGATACAATCCAGTGTTCTGTCTTTTTCCTTTTGCATGTTGGCAGATTCTGCATCTATTCACAAACTTTATCACTTCTTTTCTCATACATGGACAATAGTATGAACTGCTCAATTGTGCAAATGTCTTATCATGGCCAAAATGTACAACCAATCCCCCACTATGCTTTTCCTTCAAAAGGTTATCCCTCATTGAGCATTTTGGTATGCACAACTGATTGCCCTTGAACAACAATCCCTCTTGAATCATATAGTCTGTCCACTAGCTTCTATCTCTCAGCACAATATTTGCACATGCTTTGTATGCTTTCTTCAAATCTGGATCATCACAATACATATCCTTAAGGTGTTCAAACCCCAAGGTCTTCATCTGAAATTCTTGCAGAATCAAACATCTCTTGCTCAATGCATCAACAACTTTGTTAGCATTCCCAACAATATGTTTTCTGACAAAAGTAAAATTCTACATAAACTCGATCCACTTTGCATGCCTCTGATTCAATTTTTCTTATCTAGTTATGAATTGTAAAGCCTGGTTATCGCTATATAAGACAAATTCCTGTGGGATCGGGAAATGTCTCCATTTCTTCAAGGCTTGAATTATGGCATAAAACTTCTTATCATATGTGGAGTATTTTCTCTTGGTCTCATTCAACTTCTCACTGAAATAGGCAACCGGTCTATTATCCTGGCTCAAAACTGCTCCAACTGCAACTCCACTTGCATCACATCTCACTTGAAATGTCTTTCCAAAATTTGGTAAGATCAGAATTGATCCGGATTATTTTCGGCACGAAATGAGAGCGGAGATATAATAAATAAATGCACAAAGATATAGCATATATTCAATAATATAACATAAATGTATCAAAGATGCAACCATAAACACAGATATACAGTAATACATGATTTCTATTAATCAAAGAAATGTACAGAGACTGTAAAAATACAGAGTGAAAGACTCGCTAGAATGGTGGCATCTTATCTATGAGAAAAGATGTGACAGCTACTCGCATTCACAAAAAGATGATTACAATGAGGCTCTGAAGGCCTTTTTACAATGAACGGAAATACCAAAAGTCCTATACATCCAAAATCCTAACCCTAGGAGATGAAGCACCAAAAGTCATATGAGCCCCGTTTGGGTAAATGAGTACATCAACTTCCCGGAATCGTAACTTTTGCATACGATCTTCGTTTTAGGCGTGTGATAGCTCGTTGGAAAGGTATCGTCGAGCAGATTCATTTTGTGGGATCAATAATGCTTTTAGTCATCATTGAAAACCTCGATCTCGAAAAACCTTCATTTAGGCCCTCAAAATGGCCCCGGAAGTTAAAACCTACGAAAAATAGTAAATTGTCAAAATTGCCAGAAAACAGTTTTGAGCCAGTCGAAAAAGGTGGGTGGCCACCGATATCCACCTGGATCAATCCTCCTTCCTTAGGAAGCAATGGTCTCCATTGCGTTGAGTTCCCCGGGGAGGGGAAAAAGTGTTTGTTGGATCTGCATCTGGGTGAGTTGCTTGTATTGTTGGAGACGCCGCGCTGCTTGGTTTGTGGAAGTCTGTCATGAACCTGTTGAAGTTGAGGTTGTTCAACAAGTTGAGCTATATGAGAGGAAGGTGTGCAGAAAGAATTTTTGTGCTTTGCTGCAACCTTGTCGACCTGCTTCTGTTGGATAGAAGGTGCAGGGGGCGAAACCGTAGTGGTTGCAATGTCCTTCTGTTCCCCTTTCGAACAGATTGTGAAGAAGCTGAATTTTGCAGTGTGAGATACTACCTTGCGGCACTTTTTAGGTGGAACAATAGTTGGAACTACCTCTGGTATTCTGCAGAGATGACCCCCTAAAGTAACAATGACATTACGGGGTCGAGACTCATAAACAGCATGGCGCTTCCACATATATGGTTGGCCCAAGAGAACATCACAGACATCCAGTGGGACAACATCACATAATTCCTCATCCTTGAAGGGTTGGATGTCGTATGACAATCGATATTGTTGGTTGACACGAAGATCTCATCCTTGGCGAAGCCACCCGATGGTGTATGGCTGCGGGTGTGGTGTTGTCGACAATCCCAACTGTTTGAAGACCTCTGCTGAGATGAGGTTCTTCTGGCTTCCGCTTTCAACAAGAAAATGCAACGGGGTCCCCTTCATCCACATCTGTGAATGAAAAAGGCACTCCCCCTCTTCAGGATCTGTTGGTTCTTCCGGTTGAATTGTTGTGGTCACAACAATAGCAGTGGGGTCTGCGTCGATGATCTGTCTTTTACCATTATTTTTAGAATCAGATTCTGAATCAAGGTTTGGCTCCTTGTCTTTGATCTCGGCCACCAATGACTGTTTTGAGCGACATTCATCGGTGTTGTGCCAAGGGAGTTTTTGGAACTCGCACCATTTCCCGGTGTCCTTCTTTGTCTTCCCGTGACCCTTCTTTTCTTGTGTCTTGGACTAGTTTTCGGGAGACTGTTTGTTCGGGCTAACTTTTTCATAATTTGGTTTTTGCGGATTTGCAGACCCGAATTCCTGTTTGTTCTGGTGTTTAAATTTTTGCTCAATTTTAAGAGCATATCGATAAGCAGCACCTAGTGATGAGATGTCCAGAAAATCCATTTCAGTTTTGATGTATCTGTGTAGAGCCCCACGGTATTCTAGAACCAAATGTCGCTCGGAGTCTTTGATACCCAGCTAGGTGCGCAAGGTATGGAAGGTATTGGTGAACTCCGAAACTGCTTGGCCCCTCTCTTGCCGCAGTGTAGTCCATCTCATGTACTGGTCCTCATAGTTTCCAACAAGGTAATACTGTTCTTTTACCGCATCCACAAAAAAATCCCAAGTTGGATCGGCCCCATATATTCCAGACTCCTCTGTGGAACTTTGCTCCCAGTAAGTTTCCCACCAATGTTTGACATGAGGAAGAGTTTTAAGGAGTGTGAATGTGATCTTTTCTTTGTCGAAAAAATTGTGAACAAAGAAATAACCTTCTAGCACAGTTAACCATTTTTTTAGGGCTTCTGCATCTATCTGTCCTTCAAATACAAGAATATCAAAATTAACTTGTACCTTGAAAGGAGAGGAGCATTCAAAGTGGCCGCTTGATGAAGATGCGCCTGATGCTATCAGTAGGCGTTTAAGGATGTGGGCAAAATTCTCCATCATTTCGTCCCTCTGTAGCGTGAGAGCTTGCTCAAGCAACAGATTGATAGGATCGTCTGCTCCGTCGATTTTCTTTTCTTCCGCCATTGAGGGTTTCTTGGGTGTGCGGGAGTGATTATCTTCAAGAGAGACAAGCTCGAAACCCAACTTGCTATACTCGGACCTCGTCGGGGACATGCACTGAAAAAACGATCAAGAGCAGCCTACTCTGATACCACTGATCCAGATTATTTTCGGCACGAAATGAGAGCGGAGATATAATAAGGAAATACACAGAGATATTGCATATATTCAATAATATAACAGAAATGTATCAGAGATGCAACCATAAACACAGATATACAGTAATACACGATTTCTATTAATCAAAGAAATGTACAGAGAGTGTAAAAATACAGAGTGAAAGACTCGCTAGAATGGTGGCAGCGTATCTCTGAGAAGAAATGTGACGGCTACTCGCATTCGCAAGAAGATGATTACAATGAGGCTCTGAAGGCCTTTTTACAATAAACGGAAATGCCAAAAGTCCTAGACATCCAAAAACCTAACCCTAGGAGATGAAGCGCCAAAAGTCATATGGGACCCGTTTGGGTAAGCGAGTACATCAACTTCCCGGGGTCGTAACTTTTGCATACGATCTCCGTTTTAGGCGTGTGATAGCTCGTTGGAAAAGTATCGTCGAGAAGATTCATTTTGAGGGATCAATTATGCCTTCGACTAAAATTGAGAACCTCGATCTCGAAAAACCTTCATTTAGGCCCTCAGAATGACCCCGGAAGTTAAAACCTGCTAAAAATAGTAAATTGTCAAAATTGTCAGAAAACAGTTTTGAGCCAGTCGAAAAAGGTGGGTGGCCACCGATATCAACCTGGATCAATCCTCCCTCTTTAGAAAGCAATGGTCTCCATTGCGTTGAGTTCCCCGGGGAGGGGGAAATGCATTTGTTGGATCTGCATCTAGGTGAGTTGCTTGTATTGGTGGAGACGTCGCGCTACTTGGTTTGTGGAAGTCTGTCATGAACCTGTTGAAGTTGAGGTTGTTCAACAAGTTGAGTTACATGAGAGGAAGGTGTACAAAAGGAATTTTTGTGCTTTGCTGCAACCATGTCGATCTGCTTCTGTTGGATAAAAGGTGCAGGGGGCGAAACCGTAGTGGTTGCAATGTCTTTTTGTTCCCCTTCGAACAGATTGTAAAGAAGCTGAATTTTGCAATATGAGATACTACCTTGCGACACTTTTTAGGTGGAACAATAGTTGGAACTACCTCTGGTATTCTGTAGAGATGACCCCCAAAGTAACAATGACACTACGAGGTCGAGACTCATAAACAACATGGCGCTTCCACATATATGGTTGGCCCAAGTGAACATCACAGACATACAGTGGGACAACATCACATAATACCTCGTCCTTGAAGGGCTGGATGCCGTATGACAATCGACATTGCAGGTTGACTCGAAGATCTCGTCCTTGGCGAAGCCACCCGATGTTGTACGGCTGTGAGTGTGGTGTTGTCGACAATCCCAACTATTTGACGACCTCTGCTGAGATGAGGTTCTTCTGGCTTCCTCTATCAACAATAAAATGCAGCGGGGTCCCCTTCACCCACATCTGTGAATGAAAAAGGCGTTCCCCCTCTTCAGGATCTGTTGGTTCTTCTAGTTGAATTGCTGCGGTCGCAACAACAGGAGTGGGGTCTGCGTCGATGATCTGTCTTTTACCATTATTTTCAGAATCAGATTCTGAATCAAGGTTTGGCTCCTTGTCTTTGATCTCGGCCACCAATGACTATTTTGAGCGACATTCATCGGTGTTGTGCCAAGGGCTTTTGTGGAACTCGCACCATTTTCCGGTGTCCTTCTTTGTCTTCTCGTGACCCTTCTTTTCCTGTGTCTTGGACTGGTTTTCGGGAGACTGTTTGTTCGGGCTGTCTTTTTCATACTTCGGTTGTTGCAAATTTGCAGACCCGAATTCCCTTTTGTTCTGGTATTTAAATTTCTGCTCAATTTTAACAGCATATCGATAAGCAGCACCGAGTGATGAGATGTCCAGAAAATCCATTTCAGTTTTGATGTATCTGTGTAGAGCCCCATGGTATTTAAGAACCAAATGTCGCTCGGAGTCTTTGATACCCAGCTTGGTGCGCAAGGTATGGAAGGTATTGGTGAACTCCGAAACTGCTTGGCCCCTATCTTGTCGCAGTGTGGTCCATCTCATGTACTGGTCCTCATAGTTTCTAACAGGGTAATACTGTTCTTTTACCGCATCCACAAAAAAATCCTAAGTGGGATCGGCCCCATATATTCTAGACTCCAGGTGGAACTTTGCTCCCAGTAAGTTTTTCCACCAATGTTTGACATGAGGGAGAGCTTTAAGGAGTGCGAAGGTGATCTTTTCTCGTCGAAAAAATTGTGAACAGAGAAATAACCTTCTAGCAGAGTTAACCATTTTTCTAGGGCTTCTGCATCTATCTGTCCTTCAAATACATGAATATCAAAATTAACTCGTACTTTGAAAGGCGAGGTGCATTCAAAGTGGTCGATTGATGAAGATGCGCCTGATGCTATCGGTAGGCGTTTAAGGATGTGGCAAAATTCCCCATCGTTTCGTCCCTCTGTCGCGTGAGAGCTTGCTCAAGCAACAGATTGATAGGATCGTCTGCTCCGTCGATTTTCTTTTCTTCCGCCATTGAGGGTTTCTTGGGTGTGCAAGAGCGATTATCTTCAAGAGAGACAAGCTCGAGATCCAACTTGCTATACTCGGACCTCGTCGGGAACATGCACTGAAAAAACGATCAAGAGCAGTCTGCTATGATAACACTGATCCGGATTATTTTCGGCACGAAATGAGAGCGGAGATATAATAAAGAAATGCACAGAGATATTGCATATATTCAATAATATAACAGAAATGTATCAGATATGCAACCATAAACACAGATATACAATAATACACGATTTCTATTAATCAAAGAAATGTACAGATACTGTAAAAATACAGCGTGAAAGACTCGCTAGAATGGTGGCAGCTTACCTCTGAGAAGAGATGTGACGGCTACTCGCATTCGCAAGAAGATGATTACAATGAGGCTCTGAAGGCCTTTTTACAATAAACGGGAATGTCAAAAGTCCTAGACATCCATAAACCTAACCCTAGGAGATGAAGCGCCAAAAGTCATATGGGCCCCGTTTGGGTACGTGAGTACATCAACTTCCCGGGCTCGTAACTTTTGCATACGATCTCCGTTTTAGGTGTGTGATAGCTCGTTGGAAAGGTATCATCGAGGAGATTCATTTTGGGGGTTCATGCCTGTGGCCATCATTGAGAACATCGATCTCGAAAAACCTTCATTTAGGCCCTCAAAATGGCCCCGGAAGTTAAAATCTGCTAAAAATAGTAAATTGTCAAAATTGTCAGAAAACAATTTTGAGCCAGTCGGAAAAGGGGGGTGGCCACCGATATCCACCTGGATCAATCCTCCCTCCTTAGGAAGCAATGGTCTCCATTGCATTGAGTTCCCTGGGGAGAGGGAAAAGCGTTTGTTGGATCTGCATCTGGGTGAGTTGTTTGTATTGCTGGAGACGTCGCACTGCTTGGTTTGTGGAAGTCTGTCATGAACCTGTTGAAGTTGAGGCTATTCAACAAGTTGAGCTACATGAGAGGAAGGTGTGCAGGAGAAATTTTTGTTCTTTGCTGCAACCTTGTCGACCTTCTTCTGTTGGATAGAAGGTGCAGGGGGCGAAACCGTAGTGGTTGCAATGTCCTTATGTTCCCCTTTCGAACAGATTGTGAAGAAGTTGAATTTTGTAGTATGAGATATTACCTTACGGCACTTTTTAGGTGGAACAATAGTTGGAACTACCTCTGGTATTCTGTAGAGATGACCCCCCAAAGTAACATTGACACTACGGGGTCGAGACTCATAAACAGCATGGCGCTTCCACATATATGATTGGCCCAAGAGAACATCGCAGACATCCAGTGGGACAACATTACATAATACCTCGTCCTTGAAGGGCTGGATGTCGTATGACAATCGACATTGCTGGTTGACACGAAGATCTCGTCCTTGGCAAAGCCACCCGATGTTGTATGGCTGCGGGTGTGGTGTTGTCGACAATCCCAACTGTTTGACGGACTTTGCTGAGATGAGGTTCTTCTGGCTTCCACT
>ML807347.1:88157-120057 GCA_009831015.1 Picea engelmannii
TCTCGAAAAACCTTCATTTAGGCCCTCAAAATGGCCCCGGAAGTTAAAACCTGCTAAAAATAGTAAATTGCCAAAATTGCCAGAAAACAGTTTTGAGCCAGTCGAAAAAGGTGGGTGGCCACCGATATCCACCTGGATCAATCATCTCTCCTTAAGAAGCAATGGTCTCCATTGCATTGAGTTCCCCGGGGAGAGGGAAAAGCGTTTGTTGGATATGCATCTGGGTTAGCTGCTTGTATTGTTGGAGACGTCGCGCTGCTCGGTTTGTGGAAGTCTGTCATGAACCTGTTGAAGTTGAGGTTGTTCAAAAAGTTGAGCTACATGAGAGGAAGGTGTGGAGAATGAATTTTTGTGCTTTGCTGCAACCTTGTCAACCTGCTTCTGTTCGATAGAAGGTGTAGGGGGAAAAACCGTAGTGGTTGCAATGTCCTTATGTTCCCCTTTCGAACAGATTGTGAAGAAGCTGAATTTTGCAGTATGAGATACTACCTTGCGACACTTTTTAGATGGAACAATAGTTGGAACTACCTCTGGTATTCTGTAGAGATGACCCCCCAAAGTAACAATGACACTACGGGGTCGAGACTCATAAACAACATGGCGCTTCCACATATTTGATTGGTCCAAGAGAACATCACAGACATCCAGTGGGACAACATCACATAATACCTCGTCCTTGAAGGGATGGATGTCGTATGACAATCGACATTGTTGGTTGACACGAAGATCTCGTCCTTCGCGAAGCCACCCGATGTTGTATGGTTGCGGGTGTGGTGTTGTCAACAATCCCAACTGTTTGACGACCTCTGCTGAGATGAGGTTCTTCTGGCTTCCGCTATCAACAATAAAATGCAGCGGGGTCCCCTTCACCCACATCTGTGAATGAAAAAGGCGCTCCCCCTCTTCAGGATCTGTTGGTTCTTCTGGTTGAATTGTTGCGGTCGCAACAATAGCAGTGGGGTTTGCGTCGATGATCTGTCTTTTACCATTATTTTCAGAATCAGATTATGATTCAAGGTTTGGCTCCTTGTCTTTGATCTCAGCCACCAATGACTGTTTTGAGCGATATTCATCGGTGTTGTGCCAAGGGATTTTGTGGAACTCGCACCATTTTTCGGTGTCCTTCTTTGTCTTCCCGTGACCCTTCTTTTCCTGTGTCTTGGACTGGTTTTCGGGAGACTGTTTGTTCGGGCTGTCTTTTTCATACTTTGGTTGTTGCGGATTTGCAGACCCGAATTCCCGTTTGTTCTGGTGTTTAAATTTCTCCTCAATTTTAACAGCATATCGATAAGCAACACCGAGTAATGAGATGTCCAGAAAATCCATTTCAGTTTTGATGTATCTGTGTAGAGCTCCACGGTATTTCAGAACCAAATGTCGCTCGGAGTCTTTGATACCCAGCTTGGTGCGCAAGGTATGGAAGGTATTGGTGAACTCCAAAACTGCTTGGCCCCTCTCTTGCCGCAGTGTGGTCCATCTCATGTACTGGTCCTCATAGTTTCCAACAAGGTAATACTGTTCTTTTACCGCATCCACAAAAAAATCCCAAGTGGGATCGGCCCCATATATTCCAGACTCCTCTGTAGAACTTTGCACCCAGTAAGTTTCCCACCAATGTTTGACATGAGGAAGAGCTTTAAGAAGTGCGAAGGTGATCTTTTCTTTGTCGGGAAAATTGTGAACAGAGAAATAACCTTCTAGCAGAGTTAACCATTTTTCTAGGGCTTTTGCATCTATCTGTCCTTCAAATACAAGAATATCAAAATTAACTTGTACCTTGAAAGGAGAGGTGCATTCAAAGTGGCCGCTTGATGAATATGCGCCTGATGTTATCGGTAGGCGTTTAAGGATGTGGGCAAAATTCTCCATCATTTCATCCCTCTGTCGCGTGAGAGCTTGCTCAAGCAACAGATTGATAGGATCGTCTGCTCCGTCGATTTTCTTTTCTTCCGCCATTGAGGGTTTCTTAGGTGTGCGAGAGGGATTATCTTCAAGAGAGAAAATCTCAAGACCCAACTTGCTATACTCGGACCTCGTCGGGGACATGCACTGAAAAAACTATCAAGAGCAACCTGCTCTGATATCACTGATCCGGATTATTTTCGGCACGAAATGAGAGCGGAGATATAATAAAGAAATTCACAAAGATATTGCATATATTCAATAATATAACAGAAATGTATCATAGATGCAACCATAAACACAAATATACAGTAATACAATATTTCTATTAATCAAAGAAATGTATAGATACTGTAAAAATACAGAGTGAAAGACTCGCTAGAATGGTGGTAGCTTATTTCTGAGAAGAGATGTGACGGCTACTCGCATTCGCAAGAAGATGATTACAATGAGGCTCTGAAGGCCTTTTTACAATAAACGGGAATGCCAAAATTCCTAGACATCCAAAAACCTAACCCCAGGAGATGAAGCGCCAAAAGTCATATGGGCCCCGTTTGGGTAAGTGAGTACATCAACTTCCCGGGGTCGTAACTTTTGCATACGATCTCCGTTTTAGGCGTGTGATAGCTCGTTGGAAAGGTATCGTCGAGGAGATTCATTTTGGAGGCTCAATCATGAATTTGAATATAATTGAGTGCCTCGATCTCGAAAAACCTTCATTTAGGCCCTCAAAATGGCCCTGGAAGTTAAAACCTGCTAATAATAGTAAATTGTCAAAATTGTCAGAAAACAGTTTTGAGCCAATCGAAAAAGGAGGGTGGCCACCGATATCCACCTAGATCAAGAATTGGTTGTTCTGTTATTTTCTCCTTCAATATATTGAAGCTCCTCTCAGCCTCCTCTTTCCATTTAAAAGACTTGTGCTTCTTCTTCACTATATCCATCATTGGTGGACAAATTCCACTGAAGTCTCTGATGAACTTCCTATAGAAACTTGTTAATCCATGGAAGCTTCTTACCTCAAACATACTCCTTAGCGATGGCCATTCTTTGATTGCTTTCACCTTCTTTGAATCCATCTTTAGTTCATTTGAAGAGATCACAAAACCCAAATAAATGAGCTTTGTCTTCATAAAAGAGGACTTCTTCTGATTTATCAATAGCTTCTCCTGTTATAGTCTCCTCATTAATAGTGTCAGGTGTCTCAAATGCACCTCTTTAGGCCCGCTAAAGATCAGTATATCATTTAGATATACAACCACAAACTTGCCAATGAAATCTTTCAGTTTTTCATTCATCAACCTCATAAAAGTACTCGAGGCATTTGTTAAGCCAAATGGCATAACAAGCCACTCATACAAACCTTCATTTGTATTAAAGGTTGTTTTCCATTCATCACCTTCTCTCATCCTTATCTGGTGATATACACTTTTCAAATCTATCTTAAAAAAGAAATTTGCTCCACTTAAACAATCCATTAAGTCATCCATTATTGGTAAAGGAAATCTATACCTGATGGTGATCTTGTTAATGGCTCTTGATTCTGTACACATTCTCCATCCTCCATCCTTATTTGGACTCAACACAGTTGGTACTACACATGGACTCAAGCTCTCTCTGACCAAACCCTTGTCTAACAATTCCTGGACTTGGTTCTTTACCTCCTCATTCTCTCGAGGTGTCAGTCTGTATGTTGCTTGGTTTGGCAGACTTGCTCCTGGTATCAAATCAATATGATGGTTGATACTTCTGATGGGTGGCAATGAGTTGGGAAACTCATCCACCATTATGTCAACAAAATTATCCAACAATTCCTAAACTTCTTCAGGCAGGTAATCCATCGAAGTACTTGTAAGGACAACTCTAGGTTTCCTCACCACAACAAACTACATCTCCTGTTATTTCTTGACTTCTCTCAAGAGTTCCTTCCCACTCATGAGAAGTATGTTTGTGGTGGCTTCCTCTTTCACTTTCTTCTCCTCTATTGGCAGCAACATGTGTGTCCTACCATTCTTCTCCAAGGTGTATGTATTCTTCCCCCCATCATGAATGACATTCTTGTCAAACTACCATGGTCTTCCCAACAAAATATGGCATACATCCATGGGAATTACATCACATAGAATTTCATCTCTATATCCTCCTATCTTAAATTCAACCAAGCATTGTTTAGTAACCATTACCCGGTGTCCTTTCTGCAACCACGAGACTTTGTATGGCTTCGAATGTGTAGTTGTCTCCAGCTCCAATTTCTCCACCATCTCTGTGGATACTAAGTTATCAATGCTCCCATCAATTATCACCTTGCATACTCTGTCTTTAGTCTTGCAAGTTGTCTTGAATAGACTATTCCTCTGCACTCACTTTTCAACTTTTGCCTTTGGTTTTAAGAGAACCTTTCTCAACATCAGGGATGTTCCATGCTCTGCTCCTTCTGCTTCAACAGTCCTTCTCCGTGCTTCCAAAATGTGAGCTTCACCTCCTCCTTCTTTCTTTTTCTCGGGACATTCCCAAGACATGTGCCCTGTCTTTCCACAAGCATACCACCTTACTTCTCCTCTACTTCTTCCTCTTCCTCTAGAAGAACTTCTTCCACCATCTTGTCTTTGGATTTATGTGCCTTGTCACGGGCAACCCCTTTGCCTTTGTTCGGGACTGAGATTTTACCTCTGCCTCATTGGCTTTATTTTTTGGTCAACTTCTACTCTGCCTTCAGTGAAAACTGATAAGCATCCTCCACTGTCCTCACTGACATCATACTGATCTCATCTTGGATTTCATACCTCAGGCCATTTATATACTTGGAAACTTTTTCTTCATCTTTCTCTCTTTGTCCAGTTCTGATGTTCAGCTTGTAGAACTCCTTAATTGTCATACCCTTTTGCCTTAGGTTTTGCAACTTCCTGAACATATTGATCTGATAATCTTTGGGCATGAATTTAGCCTTCAGCTTGGCTACCATTCTGTTCCAATTATTTATCTTCTATTTGCCTTTGCTTCTCCTCTCAGCCTGCAGTTCATCCCACCATAGTGTTGCATGTCCTTTTAGCCTGGTGACAACATGTCTCACCCTTTTCTCTTCATCGAAATCTTCATAGTCGAAATATTTTTCCATGGATCTTATCCAATCCAACAGTTCTTCAACATCCAAATTGCCTTCATACATTGGGACTTCTATCTTGGCTCTAGCTCCCAATCTAACAATTGCTCTCAACAAGCGTTCTTCGACTTCTACTTCTTCACTCCCTACATCGCTGATGTTTCCAGCATCAGGTGCCCTCCTCTGTGTTTCCTCCATAACCTCTAATCTTTCATGAAGCTTTCACATTTCTCTTTCTACAACCCGATTGGCTAAATATGGCTCCACTTGTCTCCTCGATGGCATTGTGATGATTGTCTCTCCCACATAGAGTACAACTTAGATTTATTTTTCCTCCTTTCCTTTTGTCTGCTATCTGCAAGGAAAATACCACTCTGATACCACTTAATGCAACCTCGCCTTCTCTCCTAATGGATACATGACCTCCCGATCAAGGATCTTCAACTTCGAGCCGAATTGGCTCTCTGAGACCTTAATGGTATCACTTGTGAATTAACACATGTCCTCTCAGTCCTCTGGTGCAAGTTCTATGGCACCCGCGACCTCTTCCCGCAACTGTTGAACTCTCAGGTTTCAGGCACTAGCTCTTTTATCGTTAGCCCCTTGTCGCATGTGACCTTGGGCTAGGTCCTTGAGTAAACGCATGATTGCGGCCGCGCCCAATAGTGGTTTGGGATCAACCGATTTTCTCCCTGTAATTTACCTCAAGTTGCCACGTACCATGCATTGGATCAATTCTCCTTTGTTATATTCATTCAAGATTAAAATGGCTACAACTATGATCAAAACAACTAAAAACTCAGAAATTTCCTACTAACTCGCAGCAGCCCCATTTGGGCGTAGAAAACCTCTGTTTATCTCATAGGGCTTTTAGGTTTCCCCATGACTACTCATCTATTCGAAAAATAAAACCTAATTGCTATCTAAGTTTGGTTACATTCAATATTAGGAGTGAAACTCCCAGATCACTTGTGATCATTCAACTTCCAAGCATTTGATCTTCTTCCTTTTTTCAATCAGCTCCAAAAGATTCGCAGTAAACGTCAGCGTTAAGATTCCGAAATGATTTGAAGGAGCTGAGTTGTCCTGCCACGCGTGCTTGTTGACGATGCTACTACATCACGAGAGTTGATATTAGACATGGAGGATAAAAATCATTCCTCCCAACCACCCAAGCTAAACCCAATTGACATATGTTCAATATTGTTATGTTGTGAGTGGTTTGCACATTATGTGCATCATGTATTTGTCAATTTCTTCTTTCAAGTTTACTCCAAGAAAGAAAGGAACAGATGTAGGGCCTTTCCATAAGAAGGACTTGCACCAACTGTAACATCCCCAAAAATAAATTATTTTTAAAGTCTGAATTTGGTAAATTCAAAATTGGAAAATTATTGTCATTTATGGCAATTTCGAATTTCGAATTTAGTTAATTGAAAATAATGATTATTACTGTTGGGCAAAGATCTGATTTGACCCAACTAACTCTTTGACTATGACACTTGTAAGAAACAAATATTTTTGTATTTATTGTTGATGGACAAATGGAACTACCAAGTTAAAATCAGTTGACCATGACTCCATGAGTGGGGAACATGTTAGAACTACCTCAGGGTTGAATGTTACAATTGGAAAATCAAGTATTTGGCCATTGGCAGCCTCTGAAAATTAGAGATTTGGAAAGCTACGAAAATTCCCAAGGGGAAAAATACCTAGGCACGTTTGCTTTTGGATATATAACATACGAGAGGAGGCTGGACGCTACCTAGTATGTTGGGGAAAAGGAATTATCTCTTGTTGTTAAGAACACTGCTTTCTAAGTGTGAGGCAAGGAGAAGTTACCGAAATTGAAGGACTATTGTTAAGGAGGAGTTCTGAGTTCGCCCTCATGGGTTCATGGTCAGGCTAGGAGGTGAACGGGACAAGTAAATTGGTAGTTCTGTTCTAAGGTTGGGAGGAACTTGGTTGTTCCATTTGTTGTTCGACAATTGTTCAGATTTGTCTATCTACTCCTTCTCTGTTCCAATGTTATTTGAATTATTGGTTGATAGAATTGCATATGTTTAAATATGAATGAATTGCTTTGTTTTATTAAATTTTGATGGAATGAAATGAAATGTAGGATAAACCCTTACAGTTTAACTTTAGTTGTTGAGCAAACCTTTATATGTATCTTGGATGGAATGGAATCGGATTATGGAAATGTATTAGGAAATAGAATTGTGTTAAATAGAATTCTATTTCACTATACTACGTTAGAAATCACTACCAGATCGATGAATCATATACATCTAGTTATTTCGTTTTGCAAGTGAACTTCAGACTGTGCGAACGCTATTCTGGAAGTAAATCTAAGATTATATATATATATATATATATATATATATATATATTTGTGTGTGTGTGTGTGTGTGTGTGTGTGTGTGTGTATAAATAACTATACAGATTTGCATGACTCGTTTTAAATGCCTATTGTATGCATACCAACATGTACTAAAAATATTATGGGAGGCGAATAGTCTAACTAGTCATAAACAAATTTCTGAAAATGAAATGATGGGAAGCGAATAGTCTAACTAGTCATAAACAAATTTATGGAAATGATATGATGGGAATCGAATAGTCTAACTAGTCATAAACAAATTTCTGGAAATGAAATGATGGGAAGTGAATAGTCTAACCAGTCATAAACAAATTTCTGGAAATGAAATGATGGAAAGCGAAGAGTCTATCTAGTCACAAACGAAGGTCTGGAAAATAAATAATATAATGGAAAATGAACAGTCTAACTAATCGCAAACGAAGTTCTGGAAATGAAATATTAGAGGAACGAAAGCCCGATCAGTCGAAAGACAGAGATTCTGAACACCTACAATTTGTATGCACATGCATTTCTTCGATAAGTTCGAATTACATAGTTGTATTAATAAATGATAAAATCGTTCCAACTTCTTTATAAATGTCAAGGTGAACCCGGAAGGGAGTATAGAGTAGAATTTTCCAATACAAGAATATGTATTGCTACCCATTTCAAAATTCCATGTATAACATAAATATCTTACCGAAAACAAATATGGACTAATAGAGTTTCCATCTAAGCTGACTATACAACTAAGAGTAATGATACAACCCTGTTCAGTGCATCCCATTCATTTCTATTACAGAGTAATAAGGTTTTTGGTCCTTATGTCCTTCTGTTAAAACTAAAGATAAAGAGCTAAATAATCGACTATCATTATGAATGAACAATTTCACCCACGATGATAGCATTCTAGATTTAGAATCGTATCAATCCTTTGAAACCTAGGGCACTCTCTTAAGAGTGGTGAAATGAAACTGAATACCTTTTGTACGTATGGCAGGGGCCTGAATCTAGAATTTTGCATGGTCGAAGTCCCTGCAAGGAAACACAAATTATTATTAGTAATTATTCAACAGAAGTAAAATGAGTGTAACTTTCAATAGAATGATTTAAGACATGAAATGTTTATACAAAATTTCACTTAACTTGTTACTTGGAGACCCTGATGTCCTTTCCCTTTCATGTTTTGGTTGAGCAGATGACCCAAGCCAAAGGGGAGGGTGGTCCAAGAACTTCCTGATGGGTACCCTCACAACAATAGGGTCCCATCATTAGAATTGGTTACCAAATCGTCTAAATCAAACTCTTCAGGAAATGAAATAAATAAACAACATTAACTTTGAAAATCCGAACTGCATGGGTTTGCAGTATAAGTAGGCCGAATGCATTGCCCAAACTATAAACACAGAGTTAAAGGCTATATGCCAAATACGTTTATCAAAGTCTAAACATGGATTGACTATCTATGCCGAAGAGATTGCATTGCTCGAAGATTTAATATAGAATTAATATTTGTGCCGAATACCAAGGTTCGAATGATATTTTCCACACACAGACAAAGATATTATCAGAATGAAAGACGTTAACTCAAATTTAATCACAGACTCAAATCATTGCATGCTACAAGGTATTTCTTAACAAATTATACGGTGCACAGAATCCCCACATTATATTATAACCGAATGGAAATACAATAATCTTTAAAAAATACATTACAGTCGTAAGAGTCAGCCAGTGGCCCAATAGAACCTACAAAATGGTGGGCTCCCAAACAAAACGCAATATAATATGCAATACATAGTGTGGGTTTTACCCTACTAAATCAACTTTTGGACTAGAACTTCCGCATGGTCTCATAGAGGCTCAACACCAGGTAACAACGCATAAAGATAAGGGAAACCCATAAAAGAGAATAGAGGGACAACGAAAAACCTACGAGTAAATGCAAATACGATTAACCCTAATAAAATGCCTGTGCAAGATCGTTGAAGTCGGAAACAAGAAGGCAGAGTATCGAGAATGTTCAAAAAGGTTTTAGAACCAAACAATGGAGAAGTTGTTGGGTATGTGTTATATTCTTTGCATGTGTGTGTGTGTGGGTACGTCAGATACGACAACTGCGGTTTTTTGCTATTTTTAGCGGATTTGCAAATTAATCCTGGATTAAGGGATAGGGTTTTGGTATCTACGGAATACCTAAAAACATTGTATATATTGTATGGTGAATGATGAAATTCGATATAATGAAAATAAGAAAGGTTTTCCCGGTTGAGGGTTTCCGACATAAAATCTCTGTGTACTTTGTGTATGAGCGATTGATTAATTTCTATATTGCTTAAGAATCTATATGCATTGCTTTACTTCAAAGGTTTAAAACTTACAAAAGTATCTTTACCCGGTTCGGAGAGGGCGACCAGTGAGCATTTCAGTATTTGTTCTTGCTTTCGCCAGAAAGAACCTCTCCACAACCTATACACCAGCTCGACCCTTCACTGTCATCCTTGGAGAAGTTAATCAGAGCAATGCAGCCGAATGGAGGGAACAAAAACCTATTTATACCCTTTCAGAAGCAAAACGAGGGAACAGTTAAGGAACCCGTACCTTGCCATGTGACGTTTGGGAGGTGGCCTACACGGCACTAGAGACGAAGGCCAGGCGGCATGCCTCAAAAGGGACTCTGCGCAAACCTCCATTAAAGTGACTGGACGGAGGATTCAATGCAACCCTGACAATCACACTCCCGTTCTCGCACTGAGTTAATGCAAAGGAGAGCAGCGACTCAAAACTTTTCATTCATAACTAGCAAGAGCAAGTGCTCGTCTCAGTTATGGTAACGTTTAGTCGGATTTAGTTATACAACTCGCAAAGGAGGGTCATTACCCTTGGACTCCAACGTTATATGACCAACTCCTTCAACATTGGATGGAACAGGAACTAAACTCGTTAGATCTTTCTTTTGGGCCAAACTAAGACTAAAATTTCTAAGTCACATTTATAGTAAGATTGTGCCTTGTGTAGCGAAATTATATGCATGTTGGGATCCTGTATTCCATGTGACCTGGTATATTTGTACACACATTAATACCATCTGGACGAACGTGTTTCATAAGGACTTTGGGGAGATACCCATTTGGAAACATTTGTATCCTAGAACTATAAGATATGAAAGGCCTTAAGGGCATAAATCATGATACACATAAATATATGTAAGAACATATATAAAGGGATTCAATAACTAGAAGATTTTAAACCCATATAAAGGGATTTAATAATTAGAATATATATATATATAATACTAGTATGTAAATTGAAACAAGTAAGGATGTTTTGGAATACTATTAATACTTCCCACTGATGATAAAAATGTCAAGGAATGCGAGAGGCTAAGATTGGAAAGGCCATCCCTAGATATACTTATGACTACTATGTAACATAAGTGGCTTCAAGAATATAAACAAGGTAGGAAACTTAAGTCTGTGAGAGTTGATTAGAGATTATGTTTGTACTTGTAGTTTGTTCTTGCGTCTTTTGAAATCTGTTGTTCGTGAGGAAAGATAATTAATGTCCTTAATAAAAAAAATTTATTATTTTGGTAATTTTGGGGAACATTACATATGGTATTAGAGCAAAGGTTACAACACTTGGACCTTGAGCAGTGCCAATTATTTACTTAGTACATATTTTTTCTGTTTATGTAAAACTAACAAAATAATTACTGCTACAAACATAAAACACTTTATTTCTGTTGTAATCATGGCAGCCTAGAATGAAGGAGAAATTAGACTCGAAGAGAATCATGAGAAAACGCCTCGTGAAGATCAGAGGCAGAACAATGACGAAATTTCACCTACCGAAGTTCTGGAAACTATGAGAAATCTCATTGTCGAGCTGCAAGTTTTCAAAGCAGACAATGAGAAACTGAAAAAAAACACAATAGGAACAACAGGAAATAAATGAAGTTCTGCTACAATGCATAGTGACAAAGAAGAGCCCAAAGGACGATAACCAGGAAGAAGAGGTCAGTAAAAGGGCCTCCAAGAATTTTGGTCCTGAAGCAGAAAAGGGGACAACTCGTCTGAAGGTACACCTTTAGCTGAAAATAAAACAAAAATAGGAAGAAAAAAGGAAATAGGTAGACCACCTTGAGGGAGAGTTTAAGAAAATCAAACCATCTACCTTTGACAGGGAATCCAGAACAGGGGAGGAAGCTGAAGCATGGTTATTAGACATAAAGAAGTATTTCCAGATATACAACTATTCAACAATATGAAGTTCAGAATGGCCATCTATAATCTGAAAGGAAAGGCTAGCATATGGTGGCAAGACCTGAAGTTGGCCAAGGGCCCAAAGTAAAAATAGATGGAATGGTCAGATTTCAAGAAATACTTTAAGAAATAATACCTATCTGAAAGTTACTATGAAAGAAAAACCAAAGAATTTTATGAGTTACGACTCGCTCAAATGGTTATTGATGATCTGATAAACAAATTCCTGGAATTACTAAGGTTTGTACCTTATATACGAGAGGACAAAGTGAAAATCCAGCGGTTCCTAAGTTGTTTACCACAGTCCTATAAGGACATAATCGAATTCGATAATCCCAAGTCCTTGAGCGAAGATTTCAGGAAAGCCCGAATGTGTTACGACCAATACAAACAACGGTCAAAATTTCCCAAGGCTTGGAAAGACAAGAAACAAGACCGAATGAATCAGCAGAAGAAGGGATATCAACCAGCCCCTTTTCGGAACGCAACAAAGAGTTTTCTAAGGAAAGATTTTGACTCCAACAACTAGAACACCCAAGGAGGTGGTAAACTAATTAATCTGGGAACAAACAACAACCCCCACGAATCGTTAAAATGTTGGGAATGTGGAGAACCTCACCTAAGGAGGAAATGTCCACATTTAACTTCAGCAACCAGGACTACAGTTCACAACCTACAGGAATCCTCTATAGTGGGAGATGTGGGTAGAAGCTTACATCGGATCAATGCAGCCATGGATGGCCGACAAGCTGACCACCAATCCACTGTAGTGGAAATTGAAGGTAAAATTAGCAATACTCGTATTTTTATTTTAATTAATCTAGGAGCTACGTTGAGTTACATCGCTCTTGGTGTAGTGGATTCAAATAAACTTAAGAAAACAAGACATGCAAACTCTTGGTTAGTACAACTAGCAACAGGAACAAAAAGAAAAGTATTTGATTTTATTTATGATTGTGAGTTCAGTTTAGGTGGTACATAAAGACAAATCTGAACATTTCACCGTTAGGGTCTTATGACATAATTTCGGAATGGATTGGTTAGAAAGGCATAAAGCAGTGTTAGATTGTTATGAAAAATCACTCAAGTATAAAGACGAAAATGACACTGCTAGGACAGTTCAAGGTATAAAAAAACCAAACTTAATTTGACAGATTTCAGCAATGCAATTTAAGAAATGCATGATAAAGGGTTGTCAGATTTATGCCATCCAAGTAACAAATCTGTTGGGAAAAGAAAATAAACCTAGCTTGGAGGATTTTGTCGTCTTGCATGATTTCAAAGATGTGTTTGTTGATGAGATACCTGAATTACTCCCAAGGAGAGAGATAGACTTTTCTATCGACCTACTACCTGGTTCAACCCCTATATCTAAAGCACCCTACCAAATGAGTTTACCAGAATTAACAAAATTAAAAATTCAATTACAGAAAATATTGGACAAAGAATATATCAGACCGAGTGTTTCACCTTGGGGAGCACCAGTCCTTTTTGTTAAAAAGAAAGATGAAACTCTGAGATTATGCATCGATTATAGACAATTAAACAAAATGATTGTTAAAAACAAGTACCCCTTACCTAGGATCAATGATCTGTTCGATCAAGTGGGTGGGGCAAAGATTTTTTCTAAATTGGATTTAAGATCTGGTTATCACCAGGTTAGAACAAAAGATGAGGACATAAGTAAAACAACATTCCGAACGAGATATGGACATTATGAATTTGTTGTTATATTGTTTGGACTCACTAACGCGCTAGCCACATTTATGTGTTTAATGAACAGTATTTTCAGTCAGTACTTGGATAAGTTTGTTTTGGTATTTATTGACGATATCCTGGTGTATTAAAAAATAGAAGAAAAACATGAAGAACACCTAAGGATAGTTCTGCAAACTTTGAGAAAACACAAACTGTATGCCAAATTCGATAAGTGCGACTTTTATCAGAAGAAAATATAGTACCTAGGACATGTAATATCTGAGGAAGGTATTGCAGTCGATCTTGAGAAAATAAGAGCCATCATGGAATGGTCGATTCCTAAGGATGTAGCAGACATCTGGTCATTCATGGGAATCACCGGATATTACCGCAGATTTATAGAAGGGTTTCCCAAGATTGCATACCCTATCACATCATTACAAAAGAAGGGAACTAAGTTTAACTGGTCACAGAAATGTCAGGACAGTTTTAATAAGTTAAAGGAATTGTTAACGACCGTGCCCATTTTAAAAGTAGCAGATCCGGACAAAGACTTCACAGTCTGTGTGGATGCAAGTAAAGAAGGATTAGGTGGTGTCCTAACTCAAGAAGGGAACGTTATTTGTTATGAGTCCTGAAAACTAAAGGAGCACGAAAGAAACTATGTCACTCATGACTTAGAGTTGGCAGTTGTAATACACGCCCTAAAGATGTGGTGGCACTACATAATGGGCAAAAAATTTATGTTATTGACGGATAAAAACGGTGTGAAGTTTTTGTTTAGTCAACCAGACCTTAATGCAAGGCAAGCAAGATGGTTGGCCTTCTTGAGCGAATTTGACTTTGAGGTAAGACATATCAAGGGCAAGGAAAACAAGGTGGTTGATGCCTTAAGCAAAAGAGTTCATGGGTTGTTTGAAATAAACATTAGCAGGGTAGAAAGCGATCTTGAATAGAGGATAAATACTACAGGTAATAACGATGAGAATTACACTAAAACAGTGGCAAAATTACAAAATAATACAGAAATTTCAAACAAAACAGATCTGAATTTGTACATAAATGGTCTTCTACAATTTAAAAACAGAATATACATACCAGATTCAACGGAATTAAAGTTAACGATTTTGGATGAAGTACACAAGAAACCATATTCTGGTCACCCGGAATACCAGAAAACGGTAACAACACTAGGGAAGTTATTTTATTCGCCCAATATGAAGGGTGAAATAATAGAATACTTATCTAAGTGTCAAGATTGTCAGCAAGTGAAAGCCGAACACCAACATCCAGCCGGCCTGTTGTAGCCCTTACCTGTGCCGGAATGGAAATGGGAGACTATATCACTGGACTTTATTACAGGTTTGTCTATAACTCAAAAATAGAATGACTCAATTATGGTGGTAATCGATAAGCTTAGTAAGTCCGCACACTTTATTCCTGTAAAGTCTACTTTTAAAGCTATTAACATCACTGAAATATTCATGAAATAAATTTTTAGACTGCATGGTATTCCTAAAATGGTGATTTTGGATAAAGACGTAAAATTTACATCTGCTTTTTGGAAAGGATTGTTTGCAAGGTTAAATACTAACTTGAATTTCAGCGCAAGTTATCATCCACAAACAGATGGGCAGACTGAACGAACAAACCAAATTGTAGAAGATATGCTACACATGTACGTAAGAACAAAACCAAGTAAGTGGGAAGACTACCTACACTTGGTGGAATTCGCATACAACAATGGTTAGCAAACTTCGGCTAAGATGAGCCCCTTCGAAGTACTCTATGACAGAAAGTGTACGACTCTGATTAGCTAGGATAACCCAGTTGACAGACTCATGGTGGGACTAGAGATTCTCCAGGAAATGGAGAGCACAGTAAGAAAAGTACAGCATAACTTAAAAGAGGCACAGGACAGACAAAAAAGTTACGCGGACTTGAAAAGAAGACACCTAGAATTTCGAGTGGGAGACCATGTCTATTTAAAAGTCAAGGCCATTAGAAGTTCGCTAAAGCTAGGGAACTATGCCAAGTTGGCACCCAGGTTATGTGGCCCTTTCGATATCTTAGCTCGAATTGGACCCGGAGCATACCAACTTGCACTTCCTGCCAATCTAAAAATTCATAATATATTTCATGTTTCTCTCTTAAAGAATTATGTTCATGACCCTACTCATATGATCGATTGGAACTTGGTGTAGGTGGAACCAGAAGGCGAGTTCCAAGCGGAACCTCTGCGCATTCTGGACAGGAGAGAAATAACACTTTGAAACAGAGCCGTTGCCAAGGTAAAAGTGCAATGGAAGCACTTTAGTCCCGAGGAGGCCATTTGGGATTTCAAGGGAGATCTACAGAAATCTCATCCAATCCTGTTCCAAGAAAGGGACGAACACTGAGGACAGTGTTTTATTGAAAGGGGAAAGGATGTAACATCCCCAAAAATAAATTATTTTTTAAAGTCTGAAAATGCTTAGGAAATTATTTTCGTTTTTTGGTAAATTTGAAATTGGAAAATTATTGCCATTTATGGCAATTCCGAATTTTGAATTTAGTTAATTGCAAATAATGAATGTGATTGTTGGGAAAAGATCTCATTTGACCCAACTAACTCTTTGACTATGACACTTGTAAGAAACAAATATTTTTATATTTATTGTTGATGGACAGATGGAACAGCCAGGTTAAAATCAGTTGACCATGACTCCATGAGTGGGGAACATGTTGGAACTACCTCAGGGTTGAATGTTACAAGTGGCAAATCAAGTATTTGGCCATTGGCAGCCCCTAAAAATCAGGGATTTGGAAAGCTGCCAAAATTCCCAAGGGGAAAAAGACCTAGGCACATTTGCTTCTGGATATATAGCATATGAGAGGAGGCAAGACGTTGCCTAGTATGCTGGGGAAAATGAATTATCTCTTGTTGTTATGAACACTACTTTCTGAGTGTGAGGCAAGGAGAAGTTACCAAAATTGAAGGACTATTGCTGAGGAGGAGTTATGAGTTCGCCCTCATGGATTCATGGTCAAGCTAGGGGGTGAACGTGACAAGTAAATTGGTTGTTCTGTTCTAACGTTGGGAGGAACTTGGCTGTTCCATTTGTTGTTCGACAGTTGTTCATATATGTCTATCTACTCCTTCTCTGTTCAAATGTTATTTGAATTATTGGCTGATAGAATTGCATCTGTTTAAATATGAATGAATCGCTCTGTTTTATTAAATTCTGGTGGAATGAAATGAAATGTAGGATAAACCCTTACAGTTTAACTGTAGTTGTTGAGCAAACCTTTCTATGTATCTTGGTTGGAATGGAATCGAATTAGGAAATATATATGTGTTAAGTATAATACTATTTCATTATATTGTGCTAGAAATCACTACCAGATCGGTGAATCAGATACCTCTGGTTATTCTGTTTTGCAAGTGAAATTTAGACTGTGCGAACGCTATTCTGGAAGTAAATCTGACATTTAAAACATTTACATACCTATACGTATAGACCTACCTCTGTGGGTCATCCCTTAATTCTTGACGAATTACTCTATCGATTTCATTACTGTTGGAATGATTACCTACAATAGGAAGTATGTGTGTGTGTGTGTGAATAACTATACAGATTTACATGACTCGCTTTAAATGCCTATTGTATGCATACTAACAGGTACTAAAAATAGAATGGGAGGCGGACAATCTAACTAGTCATAAACAAATTTCTGGAAATGAAATGATGGGAAGCGAATAGTCTAACTAGTCATAAACAAATTTATGGAAATGAAATGATGGGAAGCGAATAGTCTAACTAGTCATAAACAAATTTCTGGAAATGAAATGATGGGAAGTGAATAGTCTAACTAGTCATAAACAAAGTTCTGGAAATGAAATGATGGAAAGCGAAGAGTTTATCTAGTCACAAACGAAGTTCTGGAAAAGAAATAATATAATGGAAAACGAACAGTCTAACTAATCGCAAACAAAGTTCTAGAAATGAAATATTAGAGGAACAAAAGCCCGATGAGTCGAAAGACAAAGATTTTGATCACCTAAAATTTGTATGCACGTACATTTCTTTGATAAGTTCGAATTACACAGTTGTATTAATAAATGATAAAATCGTTCCAACTTCCTTATAAATATCAAGGTGAACCCGGAAGGGAGTATAGAGTAGAATTTTCCAATACAAGAATATGTATTGCTACCCATTTCAGAATTCCATGTATAACATAAATATCTTATCGAAAACAAATATGGATTGATAGAGTTTCCATCTAAGCCGACTATACAACTAAGAGTAATGATACATCCTTGTTCAGTGCATCCCATTCATTTCTATTACACAGTAATAAGGTTTTTTCTCCTTATGTCCTTCCGTTAAAACTAAAGATACAAAGTTAAAGAATCGACTATCGTTATGAATGAACAATTTCACCCACGATGATAGCATTCTAGATTTAGAATCGTATCAATCCTTAGAAACCTAGGGCACTCTCTCAAGAGTGATGAAATGAAACCCGAATACCTTTTGTGCGTATGGCAGGGGCCTGAATCCGGAATTTTACATGGTCGAAGTACCTGCAAGGAAACACAAATTATTATTAGTAATTATTCAACATAAGTAAAATGAGTGTAACTTTCAATAGAATGATTTAAGACAGGAAATGTTTATACAAAATTTCACTTAACTTGCAACTTAGAGACCCTGATGTCCTTTCCCTTTCGCATTTTGGTTGAGTAGATGCCCCATGCTAAAGGGGAGGCTGGTCCAAGAACTTCCTGATGGGTACCCTCGCAACAACAGGGTCCCATCATTAGAATTGGTTACCAAATCGTCTAAATCAAACTCTTCAGAAAATAAATTCATTACTCAAACTATAAACACAGAGTTAAAGGCTATATGCCAAATACGTTTATCAAAGTCTAAACATGGATTGATTATCTATGCTGAAGAGATTGCATTGCTCGAAGATTTAATATAGAATTAATATTTGTGCCGAATACCAGGCTTCGAAAGGTATTTTGGGAGGTGGCCTACCCGGCACTAGACACAAAGGCCATGCGACATGCCTCGGAAGGGACTCTTTGCAAACCTCCATTAAAGTGACTGGATGGAGGATTCAATGCGACCCTGACAATCACACTCGCATTCTCGCGCTGAGTTAATGCAAAGGAGAACGGTGACTCATAACTTTTCATTCATAACTAGCAAGGGCAAGTGCTCATCTTAGTTATGGTAACGTTCGATCGAATTTTGTTATACAACTCACAAAGGAGGGTCGTTACCCTTGGACTCCAACGTTATACGACCAACTCCTTCAATGTTAGATGGAACGGGAACTAAACTGGTTCGATCTTTCTTTTGGGCCAAACTAAGACTAAAATTTCTAAGTCACATTTATAGTAAGACTGTGCCTTGTGTAGCGAAATTATATGCATGCGGGGATCGTATATTCCACGTGACCTGGTATATTTGTACACACATTAATACCATCAGGACGAACACGTTTCATAAGGACTTCAGGGAGATACCCATTTGGAAACATTCATATCCTATAACTATAAGATATGAAAGGCCTTAAGGGCATAAATCATGATACACATAAATATATGTAAGAACGTATAAAGGGATTCAATAACTGGAAGATTTTAAACCCATATAAAGGGATTTAATAATTAGAAGATATATATATATATATATATATATATATATATATATATATATATAATACTAGTATGTAAATTGAAACAAGTAAGGATGTTTTGGAATACTATTAATACTTCCCACTGATGATAAAAATGTTAAGCAATGTGAGAGGCTAAGATTGGCAAGGCCATCCCTAGATATACTTATGAATACTATGTAACATAAGTGACTTCAGGAATATAAACAAGGTAGGAAACTTAAGTCTGTGAGAGTTGATTAGAGATGACATCTGTACTTGTAGTTTGTTCTTACGTCTTTTGAAATCTGTTGTTCGTAAGGAAAGAGAATTAATGTCCTTAACAAAAAGAAAATTATTTTGGTAATTTTAGGGAACATTACACCAACTCGTCTCCTCATAACATTCTTTCAAACATTAGCCTATAAATCAAACACATGCCTTGGTTTCTCTAGTTTGAAAACCCTTGGATGAATCCCACAATGAAGTCCTCCCAAATACTAGTCCTAACCATCCATTGAATTTTTGTTGGTACGTGTTAACACTTTTAATTGATCCATGGAGAGCTACAAAATCTAATCCCACATTAACACCACACAAACACCTAATTTAACATGAGGAATAGAGATTTCAACCTTACAACTCTTTCATACAATACCAAATACTTTACGAATTAGTCGAGGGGTGATCTCCTTAACCATATATGAAATATTAAATTCACTTATATTAACACAATAAAATATTAATAATATCTAATTTAAAGTCATAGCATAGCCAGATGCCAAATTGACATATGAGACCGCCTTGTTTGTGGGACAAGGGATTTCCTCCATGCAACATTTTGACTATTTATCCTATGGAGGTGGACATACCTTACTTTCCTTTGGATTCAAACCTATGAGCTTCGAGGATGAAACACATATTCTTAACCATTAAATGCACTTATACTAACATAAATTAAACAAGAAAATACATACTTAATTTGTAAATGTATCAAAGTTATTCTAAGAGTTGCATGACATACTTAATTTTTGTTTGGTAGCTAGAGAGGTAGTGGGGGGGCCTAGAGGGCCCATAATGATAATAGTGGAGGTCATTAAATGTAAGGTGGACTAGGTCCACTATATTATTAAATAAGGTCCACTATGATAGTTAGATATAATAAATGTAAGAGGACTTCTTAAAAGGTTCTACTTCTAGAATATTCCTCCTCTAGAATGTTCTTAGGTGATGATAACACTATATAAAGGGGTTCAAACAATGTAATGGAATATGAAGAGAAGTATTGTATTTGGAGCGGTAGTTCAATAGGAGGAATCCCCCTCAAAGATGCAAGTGAACACAAGAGGATCCTTTCCATTATAAGATCCATTGTATGGTGTTGCCCTACCTCAAGGGATTCTATAATAAAGTGGTGGTATTCTATATGGTTTCATATATCTTGTGTGGTGATTGTATTTAGATATCTTTAGTATACCTACTATATTCAGATGTGGAATGTAGTATACCTAGGGAAGTAATATGGGTTACCTAGAGAGGTACCCAATGGGAATGTGGTTATGTATTATTAGTGGAAGTCATTTAATATATGGGAATGTGGTCATTCAATATAAGGTGGACTAGGTCCACTATATTAATAAAGGACCACTATGGTAGTTGGATGTAATAAATGTGAGAAGACTCTCTAGAAGGTTCCTAGGAAATAAAGAGAGCTATATAAATAAGTGTAAACAATGTAATGGGATATGAAGAGAAGTATTGTATTTGGAGCAGAAGTTCAATAGGAGGAAACCACCTCGAAGAGACAAGTGAACATGAGAGGATCCCTTCCATAATAAGATCCATTGTATGGTGTTGCCCTACCTCAAGGTTTTCTTATAATAGAAGTGTGGTTCTTCTATACTATTCTATGAATCTTTGTGGTGTGTCTATATGCAAGTATTTGGTTCTGAACAATTGATATCAGAGCACTTTCCTTGGCCAAAAAAGGGAATCATTTTTTGCTCTTTTTGCAGAATTTTTCTAGGGAAGAAAAGAGGGAAACACACTTAAGGTTCCAATATGAAGCTTTATGTGTTGAATTTGACAAAACAAATTGGGTATTTGAATTCTTCTCAGAAAAATACCAAATTTCAAAAAAACAATCAGCTGAAACGGAGTCCGGGAAGTAAAGTTATGAGCATTTTAAATTCAACAGTTTTTCAGGAAAAAGCCGCAATTTTCTACAGTAATTTATTGTTCTATTTTTTTGGGGTTTTTCCATGACGGCGACGAGTTCAGAGTTCATAAAATTTCATAGTGTGCTCAGATTGCTACCAGATTATTGCCATTGGATAAATCATTTTAAGAGTTTTCTTTTGGTATATTATATGTGGTGTTTCCAATGGATATGCACTCTCAACTTAGGGAAATTTTACACATGATTGAAGCAATCAAAAACGATACGCATGACCACCTGCAAGGCATCAGAGATAGTCATCACAATAGTCAACGATCATTGGCTCTCCTTCAAGAGAGATATCTTATGGTAGACATCATGAATGAATATCATCAGGAAGTGTATGCTTGGTATGATTTGGAGGACGATTGTGATGATTGGTATATGGATAGTTGTCATTTATGGGATGACAACCACTTCCATCTTTTATTTGATGACTCTACTCCCCCTTCTATAGAGCACATAAATGTGACACATCAAGAGCTAGTTATGATTACTAGTGTTCAACTTGCATATTCTACAACATTATTGTTCCTTCCAGATTCATCTTTGACCCTTTCCCACTATGTGGATAGATATTCTTATTTGGATCCACACAATAGGTGTCAGTATTTGGAGCATCATTGTCAGTTGGTTATTGGGTGCCGATATTTTTCGTGTGGAGTTCACATGAGCAATTGGACATGGAACCCTGGGTTACAATGGCGATTGGACTACTTCAACATGGTGGCTTCCATTTCTCAATGGGAACCTAGTTCTCTAGTCTACTTCAGCACTATGGTCCACAGTTATCCATGGGAACCTGGTTCTATAGTCTACTTCAGCACTATGGTTCACACTTATCCATGGGACCCTAGTTTATGGTTGTACATCAAGCGTCGAGGACAACGCTTTCATAAAGGCAATGGAATGTTAGGTAGCTAGAGAGATAATGGGGGGGTTGATCCAGGTGGATATTGGTGGCCACCCACCTATTCCAACTGGCTCCTTGTGTCCATTTTTTATATAGCACATCTTTAAGTATTGCTTTATAATTGCGAGTTCTACACTTATGGGGTTGTTTGAAGCCTCACACATTCTCTAGGTGGATACAGGTGGCCTCTTGCCTAATCCAACTGACTTATTTTGTATGTTTTCATGTCAGCACATCTTGATGTACTTCCGGGGTTGTTTTGGGGCCCTAAACGTTGTTTTCTTGACTCACCATAATCAGACTATAAACGGAGTCAGATTCTGACGACGAAATGTGTAGTTCTCTGAAAGACCTTTCCAACAAATTATCACGCGCCTAAAATAGAGGTCGTATGCAAAACTTACGACCCTAGGAAGTTGAGGTACCAAATTACACCAACTTACCCACAGGGCCCACATGACTTTTGGCATTTCACCTTCTAGGGTTAGGGTTTTGACATTCGTGAGTAATATGTAAAGGCCCTCTGGAGCCTCATTGTAATCCATATGCTCAGACAAATGCGTGTAGCAGCCACATCTCTTCTCAGAGATAGCTACCACCATTCAAGTAAATTTCAGTTCTGCAGTTTTACAGTCTCAACCTATTTCATTATTTAATAGAAGATATTGTTCACTGGATATTTGTGTTATTCTTCCTATCTCTATGTTTATTGTATTCAGTCTGTTAATTAGTTCGTTCCACTCCTAAATCTGGATCAGTGGTATCAGAGTGGTCTGCTCTTCATTTATTTTTCTTCGTGCATGTCCCCGACAAGATCTGGGTACAGGAAGGTGGGACTCGAACCAATCGAGCCATTACTAGATCAGTCGCACCGAGCCCGACAACAACGCATGGGAGACAAAAAGAAAGATGATGGAGCAGGAGATCCTATTAAAATGTTGCTTGTGGAAGCCCACGCGCGACAAAGGAACGAAATGATGGACAACTTTGTGCAGATCCTTCGATGGTTGCCCACGGGAGAAGCATCTTCATTAGGCGACCATGCAACCCTCTTCAAGGTACAGGTAAATTTTGATATTCTGTTATTTGAAGGAATAATAGATGTGAATGTTGTAGATAAATGGTTGAATCTGCGCGAAGGATATTTTTTCGGTCCACAATTTTTTTGATCGAGAGAAGATCACTTTTGCACTCCTCAAGGTTGTTCCCCATGTTAAAGACTGGTGGGATACTTACTCTGAGCAAAGGGTCATGGAGGAATCTGCAATCTTTGTGTTGGCCCCTACATGGGATTTCTTATGGGACGTCATTAAAGAACAGTACTACCCTGTTGGAAGTTGTTGTCGCAAGAGTTGGTTCTAGGTTGTAATAGAGCCAAGCCTTAGCACATTTTAAATGAAGTAAATTGTCACTCGAACTTGACTTAGGTTGCATGCAAGTAAATTATGAGATAACCTCGAACCACTTTTGATTGGAAACTGCCTCTTCCAACCCGAGAGGGATCTCTTGAAAATATGTCAAAATAAGATATTCAATAAGATTAACAGTGGGCAGATCTGTGGGTAATAGAAAGTTTTGGGTTTTTTAGGGTTGGTGGTTTGGACCGGGAGGTATTCCATTGGGCATTGAGTCAAATGATCAAGCAAATAATAAGAGTGTTTCGGCAATGGAAACCCATGGAATAGAGGCGAGATAGAAGTTGATTACAGAGAGAAGTATTTATAAAAGTATGACAACAGAATAGAGATAAAACATATCAATATGCAAGGAGCACTTAGCAATGAGTGAATTCCTAGCATAAATCAGTGGAAAGAGATGGTTGGGACAGAGCATCTAGCAAGGATGAATTATGAACCTTCATATCTCTGCAAAAAACGACATATAAAATGTCCAACAACAAAGCACATAACAAACGGATGAATTCCATTACAAACACAGTTACAAATCAGGAAGCAAATGGAAATAAAACTAAGTGAAATGATGTGAAAACGAAACAATAAGACATTCTTTGCAAACAAAATCACAAGAATATCTGATATAGATCGAAAATGCTCTGCACTCTTTTATTAAACATGAAAACAAGCGTTACAGCCTAGGAGTGCTACTCCTCTCTCCCCTCACTTCTTCTACAAATATGCCTCATATATGTATTGAGGTCGAAATCCTCTTTAATCTAAAAGATAACAACAGTTACAACCAATTCTTGAAACTTTCTGCCATAGAAAATGGGCCAAACTGCCGAAAACTAGGGCTGTGGTTACAGCTTTGTATCTCTCGAATAGCCATAGATGTGTATACATTGAAAGAATCTTTTTTGCATCTGTTTATTTTGAGGAAAAAACCTCTCTCAGTTCCCTAAAACCCCTTTTCACTTTTCCCAAATCTGCATTTCACAAACATGTGTGAAAACAGGAAAATATGAAATACGAAAATTAGGGATCGGAGATGGATTCGTTTCTCCCAATTTGTGACACTTGTAGGAAAACTAAAAGAGGCTAATGATCTCTGACGTATTAGGCACAAAATCCTCCAACCGTTTCTCAAAATGATACTCCAGTTGCTCATAATCCTCGTTATAAAATGATGACTAAGCAAAGTAAAAACGCCATATTTCTAAAAAAGAGCCTCATCTTGTGGGGGACTTTTGACTGCCTTACCAAGATCAAAATGAAATTCTGAACATACCACTGGACATCTTACGATTTGTAGATGTCGATCGACTATTCGAACGCGAAAAACGCCCTCTCCACGGCTGAGAAATTGTGTTTTTCTAAAGTCATTTTGCATATGACTGGAGTCTTGGTTTTGGGATTCAGGGAAACAAAGCAGTGGTTATTAAAATCTTCACGTCGGCCAAATCCTCGATGGACAAATCCCCGAAACAAATTTTGGCTTTTACATTGCACTCTTTCGGGCCTTCAGGTTTCGGGTATCATGTCCTCAAGAGTTATGACATGTAAGGAATCCCGAATCGCGAAATCACGATGGGATTAATTAGACGATAATCATTTGTTTTAATCTCTTAATTAATCACGATTAGCAATTAATATTTAACCTATAGTGGATTTAAGTGTCGGGACTTCGATAATACTTGACGCGAGAAATCTCGAATCGCGAAATTGCGATGGGATTGATTAACAATTAAAACACTTTTAGCTTTGTGATTAAGCACGATTAAAACACAGGCTTTCGGGGTTTCGAAAATTGCAAACTTGAAACTTAAAGCACGAAGGCAGCTCGAGTTGCGAAATCATGATGAGACTTGTCACAATTAATCTTTCTTATTCTTTAATTAACCCGACTTATCCTTTAATACCTTAGTGAATTCGGGGATCAGGGCTGTAATTATTAAAATATCTACGCCGACCAAATCCCCGACGACAAAAAACCCCGGACTCGTGAGATTTTTATCCATGTGGCTTAATGCTCGGTGTATGTGGTCATTCAACTGCTAATGCTTCCATTCATTTTCTTTGTGACTCAACGCTCAAACATATGGTACATTTCTTTGATTTTCACATGAACCCTGTCTTTGGATTTTTCGTGAGTTGGCTTGTGACTGTTATATTGTTGTGGCACTTGAGGATGATTTCGACGTTATTTGACTGAAGATGACATGTAGATAACATTCAGTGATGTGTGTGATAGTCAGATGGTCGTTTTCTCATATCTACACTTTTGGTAGTTAAACACTATAATTTTTTTCTCTCCTAAGTTACCGAAAGCCAAAATTTCAATATTGTTACAACAGAGGCTCCATCTAGGGATGGTGCTTTCCTGCAAAGCGCTAAGAATAGTAGACCACATGCCTTCATCCATTGGGCGACCTGAAATCATCCTTATCAAACTCTGAACTTTGTCGCTTTACTTGCACCTTTCCGAAACAAAAAACCACTTATGCATTCATTGGGTTATGGAGTCATAATGTCTTAAATCAAAACCATACGGGATGCCAAACTGAACTGGAAACGTACTTAAAACCATTGTTGTACTCTAATGCTCAAAGTCAAGCTTATTTATATACACCACCTACTCTAATTGATATCACTATTTTTTTTTTCAAGTATAGGAAAACTTCCAAAACAACCAAGCGAGTATCCGACTAAATAACTCAATTATACTTCCATATTTTAGCAAAAGGATGACAGGAGCAGCTGCAAATTTCAAAACATGCTCTGGGAGTAGGTACTTATAGTTTTGAAATTCAGACTTCAAGAAGTTGGAAATAACAAATTCAGTCCCCCATTTTGACTCCATATAAACTGCTACTGGATCGTAGAAGGGAAGAGATATACCACTTTCACAACTAATCCATACTTCCTCATGTTGGGCAAGCTGTTTGAAATGTTTTTGCGCACTTTGTCCACTGCTGATTTTTTCTTCTACTGGTGCAAAAATGTCGCATTGAAACTTACTGGTCTGTTTCTCAATGGTTGCTAAACAAGGAGGAGAGATCAATTGTTTCAGTAACCCCTCCTTATGTCCTTCATTTGCTGTCCAAAGATCTTCTTGGTAGCTGTCATACATAGGCTAATCTCTTTCATGATGTTGTTGATTGCTTTCCTGTTGAACCAAACTTTCTTGTTGCTCACCATCTTTAGAAACACTTTCATCACATTCATCAAACAAAGGAAGACTGTCGTAAATTTTCGTGTGTGATGAAAAATAAATCTTCTCTTCATGTTCTTTCGGATATTCATCATAAACAGGTTCACCAGATAACTCAGGAGTGTCATTAGTCAGACAAATGCTAGGAATATCAACTGTGAAGTTATCTATCTCAGATCCACACTCCTCCAAATCATAGTCTTAAGCATCTTCGAACAACAAACATTCTTCAAGGTTATTAAACACGACATCCCTGTCTTCTTCATGAAAAAAAACAATGTCTACAAGATGATCCTCTGACCGGAAATCATCATCATAAATTGGTTTACTAACTTCCTCTAAAGTTCCATGGCTGACATGATTTAAACTTAGATTTTCATTTTTAGTAATAGAAGAAGTTTCACTCACATGTTCAGGACTATGTGAATGTTGCAGATCTGTGTAAGCAAGGGTTGCAACATGATTGTTGAGGAGCATATCTATCTCTTCTTCTATTAAAGGAGGAGGTGGGCTATGCGATTTATGGATCAAGCAATTATTGTTTTCTTTCTCTTCTACATGTTGACCATGATGTTGAATATATTCTTCTTGAATGTGATCACAAGAGCTATCATATCCTACTTTTTTATCAACCAACTCTTCTTCATACTGATTATTTTCATCAACTTGAGAAATTTTTGATATTCCTTCCTCCTCTTCAAGAAGATGTGTTTGATCTGTTTGTCTTATGAATTTTATATTACAGCAATCTTCAAAAAGTATTTCACTTGAATATATTCTTTTACAATGCTGATGAAAAAGTATGTGAAAATATTTCAATGAAGGAATACTGGAATGAGGTAAAGATTTATACCAGAGTCTAGCATCTCTTTCCAACGAAAACATAAACAGTTTCATGAGGACATCTTCATGATGTATATTGAAATCATCCATGAGCTTGTGGAATTCAAACAAGTGTTGGGCGAGATTGCCGTCCGCATATTCTCCAAATTTAGGAAGGACATCTTCCCAAACTTTAATGTCTGAAACAATGTTTGGAAAACCATAAACATTTTTAAAGTCCAGAGGAGCAAACCTTGCAGCATTCTGAGCGACGAACGAATCTGACATTTTGAGACCAGTGGAGTCACTAGTGAATCATGTAGAGTCTTCGAACCAAGGAGTCGCCAAGTGAATGATCACAGCCAATTGAATGTCTATCCCTTGTTCATCATCAAGAAATTGATCTGAACTTTTTGTCGTATCCCAGGGAAGATAACTTCTTTCCTCCATCCCCGGCAACGACGCTAGAAAATGTTGTCGCAAGAGTTGGTTCTAGGCTATAATAGAGCCAAGCCTTAGCACATTTTAAATGAAGTAAATTTTGTCACTCGGACTTGACTTGGGTTGCATGCAAGTAAATTTTGAGATAACCTCGAACCACTTTTGATTGGAAACTGCCTCTTCCAACCCGAGAGGGATCTCTCGAAAATATGTCACAATAGGATATTCAATAAGATTAACAGTGGGCAGATCTGTGGGTAACATAAAGTTTTGGGTTTTTTAGGGTTGGTGGTTTGGACCGGGAGGTATTCCATTGGACATGCAGTCAAATGATCAAGCAAATAATAAGTGTGTTTCGGCAATGGAAACCCATGGAACATAGGTGAGATAGAAGTTGATTACATAGAGAAGTATTTATAAAAGTATGGCAGCAGAATAGAGACAAAACATATCAATATGCAAGGAGCACTTAGCAATGAGTGAATTCCTAGCATAAATCAATGGAAAGAGATGGTTGGGATAGAGCATCTAGCAAGGATGAATTTTGAACCTTCATATCTTTGCAAAAAACAACCTATAGCCTATCCAACAACAGAGCATCTAACAAATGGATTAATTCCATTACAAACACAGTTACAAATCGGGAAGCAAATGGAAATAAAACCAAGTGAAATAATGTGAAAACGAAGCAATAAGACATTCTCTGCAAACAAAATCACAAGAATATCTGATATAAATCGAAAATGCTCTGCACTCTTTCATTAAACATGAAAACAAGTGCTATAGCCGAGGAGTGCTACTCCTCTCTCCCCTCGCTTCTTCTACAAATATGCTTCATATATGTATTGAGGTCAAAATCCTCTCTAATCTAAAAGATAACAACAGTTACAACCAATTCTTGAAACTTTCTACCGTAGAAAATGGGCCAAACTGCCGAAAACTAGGGTTGTGGTTACGACTTTGTATCTCTCGAATAGCGACAGATGTGTATACACTAAAAGAGGCTTTTGTGCATCTATTTATTTCGAGGAAAAAACCTCTCTCAGTTCCCTAAAACCCCTTTTTCACTTTTCCCAAATCTGCATTTAACAAACATGTTCAAAACAAGAAAATATGAAATCCGAAAATTAGGGCTCGGAGATGGATTTGTTTCTCCCAATCTATGACACCTGTAGGAAAACTAAAAGAGGCTAATGATATATGATGTGTTAGGCATAAAATCCTCCAACTGTTTCTCAAAATGATACTCCAGTTGCTTAGAATCCTCATTTGAAAATGATGACTCAACACAGTAAAAATGCCATATTTCTGAAAACAAACCTCATCTTGCAGGGGACTTTTGACTTTCTTACCAAGCTCAAAATGAAATTATGAACACACCACTGAACAACTTAGGATTTGTAGATGTCGATCGACTATTCGAACACGAAAAACGCCCTCTCCACGGCTGAGAAAATTGTGTTTTTCTAAAGTCGTTTTGCATATGACTAGAGTCCCGATTTCGGGTTTTCAGGATTTGGGGAAATGAAGCAGTGGTTATTAAAATCTTCACGTCGGACAAATCCTCGAAATAGATTTTGGCTTTTAAATTTCCCTCTTTAGGGCCTTCGGGTTTTGGGTATCATGTCCTCAAGAGTTATGACATGCAAGGAATCCGGATTCGCGAAATCGCGATGGGATTAATTAGATGATAATCATTTGTTTTAATCTCTTAATTAATCATGATTAGCAATTAATATTTAACCTTTCATGGATTTAAGTGTCGGGAATTCGATAATACTTGACGCAAGAAATCCTGAATCGCGAAATTGCGATGGGATTGATTAACAGTTAAAACACTTTTAGCTTTGTGATTAAGCACGATTAAAACACAAGCTTTCAGGGTTTCGAAAACCGCAAACTTGAAACTTTAAGCATGAAGGCAGCTCGAGTCGCGAAATCGCGATGAGACTTGCCAACATTAATCTTTCTTATTCTTTAATTAACCCAACTTATCCTATAATACTTTAGTGAATTCGGGGATCGGGGTTGTAATTATTAAAATATCTACGTCGACCAAATCCCCGATGGCCAAAAACCCCGGACTCGTGAGATTTTTATCCATGTGGCTTAATGCTCGGTGTATGTGGTCATTCAACTGCCAATGCTTCCATTCATTTTCCTTGTGACTCAACGCTCGAACATATGGTACATTTCTTTGATGTTCACATGAACCCTGTGTTTGGATTTTTCGTGAGTTGGCTTGTGACTGTTAAACTATTGTGGCATTTGGGGTTGATTTCGGCATTATTTGACTGAAGATGACAGGTAGATAACATTCAATAATGTGTGTGATAGTCAGATGGTCGTTTTCTCATATCTACACTTTCGATAGTTAAACACTATAATTTTTTTCTCTCTTAAGTTACCAAAAGCCAAAATTTTAATATTGTTACAACAGAGGCTCCATCTAGGGATGGTGCTTTTCTACAAAGTGGCAAGAACAGTAGACCACGTGCCTTCATCCATTGGGCGACCTGAAATCATCCTTGTCAAACTCTAAACTCTGTCGCTTTACTTGCACCTTTCCGAAACAAAAAACCGCTTATGCATTCATTAGGTTATGGAGTCATAATGTCTTAAATCAAAACCATACGGGATGCCAAACTGAACTGAAAATGTACTTAAAACCACTGTTGTACTCTAATGCTCAAAGTCAAGCATTTATATATACCACCTACTCTAATTGATATCACTATTTTTATTTTTTTTAAAGTATAGGAAAACTTCCAAAACAACCAAGCGAGTATCTGACTAACAAACTTAATTATACTTCCATCTTTGAGCAAAAGGATGACAGGAGCAACTGCAAATTTCAAAACATGCCCTAGGAGTAGGGACTTATAGTTTTGAAATTCAGACTTCAAGAAGTTGGAAATAACAAATTCAGTCCCCCATTTTGACTCAATATAAACTGCTATTGGATCGTAGAAGGGAAGAGATATACCACTTTCACAACTAATCCATACTTCCTCATGTTGGGCAAGTTGTCTGAAATGTTTTTGTGCACTTTGTCCATTGCTGATTTTTTCTTCCACTGGTGCAAAAATGTCGCATTGAAACTTACTGGTCTGTTGCTCAATGGTTGCTAAACAAGGAGGAGAGATCAATTGTTTCAGTAAACCCTCCTTAGGTCCTTCATCTATTGTCCAAAGATCTTCTTGGTAGCTGTCATACATAGGCTGATCTCTTTCATGATGTTGTTGATTTCTTTCCTGTTGAACGAAAGTTTCTTGCTGCTCACCATCTTTAGAAACACTTTCATCACATTCATCAAACAAAGGAGGACTATTGTAAATTTTCGTGTGTGATAAAAAATAAATATTCTCTTCATGTTCTTTCGGATATTCATCATACACAGGTTCACCAGATAACTCAGGAGTGTCATTAGTCAGACAAATGCTAGGAATATCAACTGTGAAGCTATCTATCTCAGATCCACACTCCTCCAAATCATAGTCTAAAGCATCTTCAAACAACAAACATTCTTCAAGGTTATTAAACATGACAACCCTACCTTCTTCATGAAACAAAACAGTGTCTACAAGATGATCCTCTGGCCGGAAATCATCATCATAAATTGGTTTACTAACTTCCTCTAAAGTTCCATGGCTGACATGATTTAAACTTAGATTTTCATTTTCAGTAATAGAAGAAGTTTCACTCACATGTTTAGGATTGTCTGAATGTTGCAGATCTGTGTAAGCAGGGGTTGCAACGTGATTGTTCATGAGTGTAACACCTTGTTTCCCCCAGATTGTAAATATAACTGAACTGGCCAAGGACTATGGCAAAACTCATAAGTATGAATATGTGTTGTAAATGGACCTGCAGGAAGAGGTCAATGAATGTAAATGATAGTTTGAATTTATTGCAG
>ML807348.1:0-28112 GCA_009831015.1 Picea engelmannii
ACGAATGGACGGTCCAGATCCCGTCGGAATTTCACCTTGGCTTTTCCCGATGATTTGTCCGGGATTTCTCCTCTGCACACTAGGGCTTAACCTCCGTGCACTTTCTGCAGATCCTGTGGCTGACGGGTATCTGCTTCCAATCTGACGGCTCAAATCACTTCTTCTGCACGCCAGCTCCTGCCCTTAACATCTGTGCAGCTTCTCCCGATCCAACAGCTGTCGGGATTTCCGAATGAGATCCGACGGCTCTCGATCTCTTTCCTGAGCTTCCTGCGCGTATAAGAATGCTATTCCTCCTGAGCTTATTCTCCTCGAATCCTTAAAGGATTCCGACGTCTGCTTTCGATCATTCACCTCTCTGAACCTTCCATCTTCACTGTTGTACTTAAGCCATCATCACTATTGTACTTGCCATCAATGACAAGTCTATGCTGCCTGTAAAACATGCCAACAATCCTTTGTACATTCTTCCTGCACCCATGCCATCTTCATTGTTGTACTTGCCATCAATGACAAGCATATGCTACCTGTTACAGATTTCCAACACCCTAATCCATCTATGACCATAACAAAAAGCAGCAAACATAAAGCTTGAAAACAACATGCGAGGGGAGCCAACATTATTGAAGGTTAATCCTTGTCCTCCTCCAGGGAGATGGGATGCTTTGGGTTGCTTCCAACCTAGAGTTTAGAGCCCTCATCGACTGTTGTTGAGTCCTTTGGGATATGTTCATCCTCGGTTTCTTCCTCTCCAATTTTGGAGCCTTGAATAACATTGAGAAGGTCATCATACTTGTTCCAAATCTCTGTCGATACAACAAGCTATCATATCCTTAGTGGGCCAATACAGAGCCACCGTGAGACTATTGAGTGATCTTGTTATAGGGGGTGCCAATATCTGGCACAATCCTCTCTATCGCTTTGTCAATATGCTGGCTATAAGTGGCCTTGCATTGTTCTTGAATCCTACCTTCTATCTTATCCAACTTTTGGAGGGTCGTGGCTTTGTTCTTGGCAACGAAACCATCAACGATTCAAACTTCAATTATGTTCCCTAGTTCAAGGTTAGTTGTAAGCACTTTCTATTATGCCTCTAGGATTTGGTGGTCTTCATTTACCTCGGGCTCTTGGAGGTGTTGCCTCAATGTCAATGTTATGAACATAAAAATACACATAAATAAGATATTAATAAATATAACAATTAAATAATTATTAATAATGAAAAGACATGGCTATTGCCTGCACGGGTGTAGACGGATTGGCAAGTGCCGTGTAAATGGAAGGAAATTTGTAAATGAAGTCTCATGTTCGATTCTCACCCGAACTTACTCAACCACATATCCAAGACGAGTTAAAATTGCATGAGGTCACAACTGTTGAAATAGCAAGACGCAAGGCAAAAACAACAGAAGAAAAGCTAGAAGGCCAATCAAGATTCAACAAGTTTTACTCAAGAAGAAACATAACCCGTAACACAAACACATAAATTGACAAATATATACCACCTAACTTACAAGAAGATAATAGAAGAAGTTCGAATAACCAAAGAATAAGAGAAGGAAAATGTAAACGTTGTGGAGAAAAATGGGACCCAAGACACAGGTGTCGCATAGAAGACATTTCAAAAAAATTATATACTTGTCAAGAAGAAAACAATGATGAATCATATTCAAAAGAATCGGTAACTGAAGAAATGGAAAACAACCAAAATGACGTGTCAAATCTCATGAGTAACGACACACCAAGAATATCATTAGCAGCCATCACAGGCATTAGCCAACCACAAACACTCAAATTAAAAGGACACATAACAAAAGATAATGTCATAGTATTAATTGACATAGGAAATACCCACAACTTTCTCGACTTCAATGTTGTAAAGAACCTCAAATTATGTGTATATCCGGTCCCAGACATGGAGGTAATGGTTGCAGATGGTAAGAAAATCGAAAATGTAGGAAAATGCCATAAGGTGAAACTCCAAATTCAAAATTTCAATTTGGAATCCGAATTTTACACCGTACCCCTAGGAGGAGTAGATGTGGTTTTATGAGTCCAATGGTTGCAAACTTTAGGCACATACTCAGTCAATCATCAAGAGCATTTCATCAAATTCAATTGGCAAGGGAAAACATATAAATTATATGGTTTTCAACCTCCCCAAACACAAGTTGTATCGTCCCAACAGATGGAAAAGATGATCCAGAAAGAAGCAACTGCCTATTTGATCCAATGCCACCAAATGGAAATACAAGAACCAGAACAAGACTCTAAAAACTCAGAAATCCAAGATCTAATTCGAAAACACAAGAAAGTATTTCAAGACCTCCCCATGAAATTACCACCACAAAGAAGAATTGAACATATAATTGAAATTAAACCAGGATCAAGTCCAGTCAAGGTTAGATCATACAGGTACCCCCATCATCATAAAACAAAAATAGAAAGATTAGTCCAAGACTTGTTAAAATGTGGTGTTATCACAAAAAGTAGAAGCCCATATGCAGCCCCAGTTGTATTAGTACAAAAGAAAGATGGTTCCTTCAGATTATGCATAGATTATCGTGGGTTTAACAAGATAACAATCAATAATAAATTCTCCATTCCTTTCATCGGTGAAATGTTGGATGAACTTCATGGAGCCAGATTTTTTTCAAAACTTGATTTGAGATCGGGATATTACCAGATTAGGGTAAGATTAGAAGATGTACCCAAGACTGCTTTCCAGACTCACGAAGGACACTACGAATTCAAGGTGATGCCCTTTGGGCTAACTAATGCCCCTGCTACCTTCCAAGCAACTATGAATGAACTATTTCATCCACACCTAAGAAAATATGTCTTAGTCTTCGTTGACGACATTCTAGTGTATAGCAAAACATGGAGGGAACACATCAATCATTTGGGACAAGTATTATCTATTCTAGAAAAAAATCAATTCTATGCAAAAATGTCAAAATGTACATTTGGCAAGGAGGAAGTAGAGTATCGCGGTCACATTATATCCAAAAAAGGAGTCAAGGTAGATCCAAATAAAATCAAAGCAATTACATAATGGCCCAAGCCAAAGAGTATATCTAAGTTAAGAGGAATTTTAGGCTTGGTAGGATACTATCGAAGATTCGTAAAAAAATATGCTCATCTAACTGCCCCCTTAACGAATGTCCTAAAGAAAAACTCCTTTCATTGGAATGAAGAATTTGAAAAATGTTTTGAAAATTTAAAGAAAATTATGTCCATAAACCTCGTGTTAGCTACACCTAACTTTTCAAAACCTTTCATAATTGAATGTGATGCCTCAGGTTTTGGGATCAGAGCAGTCTTGATGCAAGATGGACACCCAATAGCATTTGAAAGTAGGAAACTAAATAAAAAATAATGCTTGCAGTCCACATACAATAAAGAAATGCTTGCAATCATGCATGCATTAACAAAATGGCGACAATATCTCTTGGGAAGCAAGTTCTTGATACATACAGATCATAATAGCCTACAATATTTGTTACAACAAAAAACATTGACTATTGAACAACAGAAATGGAGAGAAAAAATTGCCACATTTGATATGGGGATATTACATAAGGAAGGGAAAGATAACAGAGTGGTTGATGCCCTCTCATGGAAAGATGAAGAAGCACAAGTTTTTGCAGTATCAATAGCAATTTCAGAATGGTTGAACGAAATCTAAATTGAATATGCCAAAAACACAGAGACATGTTCCATAATCAATGATTTAACCCAATACCCCATGTTTGAATGGAAGAATGACATATTATGGTATAAGGGAATAATTTATTTGAATACCAATTCAAAATTTAAAACCAAGGTACTTCAAGAAGCCCATGATTGTTCGGTTGCAGGTCACGTTGGATTTTTCAAAACATATGATAATGCTCGTCAATCATTCTTTTGGAAAGGGATGAGTGAAGATATTCAAAAATATGTAGCAGAATGTGACCTTTGCCAACGAAACAAGAGTGAAAATATATTAACACCTAGGGTACTCCATCCGTTACATATTCCTAACCAAAAATGGGAAGAAATTTAAATGGATTTCATTGAAGGATTACCCATATCAGAAGGAAAAGATAAAATCTTAATGATAATAGACAGACTAACCAAGTATGCACATTTTATGGGAGTAAAAAAAACAGACTTCGCAAAACAAATAGTTGAAGTCTTATGTAAAAACATTTATAAATTACATGGTTTTCCCAAGGTCATCGTCAGTGATAGAGATGCCAAGTTTAAAGGGATTTTTTGGAGGGAGTTTTGCAAACAAATGGGGACATCTCTTAATATGAGTTCAGCTTACCATCCTCAAACAAATGGACAAACAGAAATTGTCAACAAATGCTTAGAAGCCTACCTCTGTTGCTTCGTCATTGATAAGCAAAATAAATGGATTCAATGGTTGTACCTCGTTGAATGGTGGTATAACTCCACATATCACACATCGACTAAAATGACACCATTTCAAGTTCTTTATGGATATCAACCACCATCTTGGAAAGAGTTAGCCACAAATCAAACAAAAGTTGCATCAGTAAAAGATCATTTAGACGAAAGTCAAAAAGTTGTTCAAATACTCAAGGAAAAATTAGCAACAACAAGATATAGAATGAAACAACAAGTTGATCAACATCGAATAGAAAGAGAATTCTAAGTTGGAGAATGGGTATTTGTAAGGCTTCAACCCTACAAACAGTTATCTCTTAAACACCAAGGAAAGAATAAATTGGCTCCGAAGTTTTAATAGCTTATGGGTTGGAATTACTAGATAAAAACTGTATCCACAACGTTTTTCATGTATTGTGTCTAAAAAAGGTTGTATGGCAACACCAAAAGGTGCAAACACTGCTCCCTAAGTTGGATGAAGAAGGAAGATTCATTTTAGAACCAAAAGTCATTATTGCTACTAAAGAAAAAAAGTTATGATCTCGCGTAATCAAGGAATATCTTATTAAATGGAAAAACATTCCAGAAGAAGATGCAGCATGGAATCGGAACATTTTCGCCAGTTACACCTGTCATTAGTAGTGCTTTGAGGACAAAGCATTTTTAAGGGGAAGGCAATGTTATGAACACAAAAATACACATAAATAAGATATTAATAAATATAACAATTAAATGATAATTAATAAATAATTATTAATAATGAAAAGACATGTATATTGGTTATGGGAACCCATGCATGGGTATACAAGCAAGTCCTCACTTCTCAATTGTAATCATCACATTTTTATTCATTATTCATTTTTTATTATTTCAATTATGTAGCACCTAGTTTTTTCGTAACAGTCAATGGGCCTTCTACCTCGAAGATCAACATTGGAGAGCAATAGTCCATGCCTACCAGTCTTGAGCTAGGAACCCCCTTGGCTCCTTAACAAATTCGTGTGCTTCCATTTTCACCCTCTTAGATTGCTTGCCGAGGGTGTTATCACTACGGAGCGACAAACCTATTGTGAATTTGCTCCTCAAGATTACTCTCGACCTCATATTGATGCCTTATCCCCTTCCTTCCATGAATGCCATTCGTGCCATCTCGGCTTGTCGCAATAAATGTGTCACCTACATGCCTCACTATCACCCCATTCAAGGAATTTGAAATGATCTCTTAATAATAGCGTTTGCATTGTATTTTTTTAACATATACATCTAAAGATTTTATTAAGAGTTCAACATAAACAAAAGTTTTATTAATATTTTCCATTGAGTACATGTCATATTTGTCACAATTACAAACTACTATAAAACAAAACATAATGTTTGCATATGCTTTTGCATTGTAAGGCATGTTAGCGTTTAGGGTTACCTCAAAAGGGTTTTCTCCTGGCTAGCATAATGTTATGTCTCATAGTTCCTTGGATGGATAGCTCAGCTCAGCTTGGGTGGATTCTTGACTTTGGTTGTTACCCTTACTTAGAAGGTGGTTATCCTAATCAACATAATCACTAACCCTTTTGGTTGCATACAATGGGGAAGTCGGTTGCTTCATCAGGAGAGGTCCTTCTTATCGCATGATTTGTAGTTGTGCAAAGCCCAACAAAAGATCACCAAATCTTGCATAACTGCATGATGTCCTACCATTGTCACCTTAGTAAGAAATCCCCTTGTTTTAGAGATGGAGGAGGTCCACCACAGGGGAGGCTTCCCCAATGACCTCAAGGGGTCAAAGTAGCAAGTTTGTTAGCCAAGCCTACCACCCCATCTCTTGATCACTTAAGTCAAGGTCTAGGTCAAGGAGAACTAAGAGGTAAAGATGTTTTGAGTTCATTCCCAAAACAATAACACTTATAACATATATGTGATGATTTCCAAGTACAAGTATGCAAGTAATACCTCTTTAAGACACTAGACAACAAATATCACGATGGCAGTTATGAAATTGTAATAGATTACAATAGTACAACAACAAGAAATAAATTATAACAACAAGAAGAAATACACTTTAGAATTGCAACAATTTACCATGAAATCTTAGCATTAACTCAATAGAACATTGCCCAATTGTTAGATGCAATTTCTAGGTATGTTAGGCCACTATTAGAGAAATGTATGCAACAAATTAGTGTATGTTAGGATGATTGTAGAAAACTTTTGCAACACCAACAATCTTATTAGTGAGTTATCTTAGGTTAGTGTTAGTAAAGTTAGTAGGTAGATTGAGAGAACAAACATAGAGAGTTTGTTGATCACTTTCACCACAAGAGAGCTTGAAGATTAGTGCCTTTGAGGGTATGGAGTCTTTACAACAACAATGCAATAAGTTTGGAGATGAAGCCAACAAAGACTAAGATGTAGGGCTTAAATTCTAAGGTGATATCACATTAGGGCCTTAGGGTTTAAACCTTGAGGAGAAGGATTGCTAGAGTGCAAGCACTTTTGGTCTCTAGCAACCTTTTCTCCCTTCTTAAATACTTCAACTAGATCACAATCAAGAGTTTAGGGCTAAAATCTTAAAGTCCTAACACTTTAGGGCTTTAGGATTTTAACCCTAGCAAGGAAAGTTCACCAATTTTGAATAACAATAACTTTGTGAGAGGAGGAAGCACTTATGCTCCTTGCTTAGGGTTTCACCAAGCAAGACGTCTAGCATGAAAAAGAGAAATTACCACGAACATTTGATAGCACAAAGATAAAATTGCAGAAATTTCACTTCACCAAGAGAACATGAGATCAAACCCTAATTACAGAAATTCCATCCAAAAATCAACAAAAGCATCCACAAAATGATCCTCCAAGCAAGTCGCATGAGTGTAGAAGAGAGAAATATCCAAATAGGGAGAAAATTTCAGACTTGTTCTCTCACAAATGGTGAGAAGGTGTGATGATAAAATGAAATGTCAAGTGGCTTTATTTATATGGGGCCATCTTGACCTATTTGTCCACTTTAAATTGTCAACAACAAAATATAAGAGGTTCGACCCCTTAAATTTTCCCTTACGATATACAATAATAATTTTTTACTTGAAATAAAACCCTAGAAGGGTGACACCATGTCCTAAGAAGGTGATGTAGGCTCTCCAAGTGCAACGTCAAACATCAAGCGTGAGGAGGGAGATGTTGGGCCTCCAAAGGCCATGTGTCATGCCAAGTGTCCTTCCATGGTCTCCTCCTCTCAAGCCACCTCTGGAACTATCTCATGCATCAAACCCTATCCCTCCAAGGTGACGTCAAGGGATAAGAAGTGACGTCCTAGGCCTCCAAATGCCAACATCCAAGTGGAGAAGGTTGAAACCTCATCCTATAGTGATGCCAAGGTGCCTCCAAAGGCAACGTCCTCCACTTCTAGGTGCAACACTCATCATCCATGGTCTTCCACATGTGGGCTCCAACGTCCATCCTATGGGAAAGGTCCTGCAAAGACAAACAAGTACGCCCTCCAAGGGTCCACAAGTCATAAGAATCGTGCCAAGTAAGCCACATTTAATACAAGAACTACCTAGACATGTGCACCAAATTCCCCCTTTTCAAATGAAATAAATGTTGAAAGACCTTATAAGTTTTTCAAAATTTAAGTATGGGACGGGTGTCATGGTGCCCTATTGGGTAAGCCAATCCCCAAGTCAAGGAATGTTTCCCAAGAAGACCTTATCTAGATCATGTGATGAGTATGGAAGTGGATTGGGAGAAGATATTTATTCGAATGGCATGTATTGTTGCATATATATAGGGGGCTTCATGTTCAAATGTGAACGTGATTTCAAATCTCTGGATCAATTCTTCCCATTATGTTGTCTCCCTGAGCATCTCCAATTCTAAATACCAATTCTTCAAGATCGTGTATAATGTGTGTATGAATCTATGTGTCCACTATGTTTCCGATACTGAGCGCCATAAAGCCCTACATCTTTCCACGTGACCGATCAGGTTTCTCTCTCCTATCTATTTCTGCGCACTTTCTTCTTCCTCGGTCCCAAAGGGTATCTACATAAGTCTATTGTATTGTGTCCAGTCCTTCATTCCCTTTCTGTGTGCAACCCACCATCTAGTTGGAGTTGCCTTAAAGATGACATACAGTGCCAACAACCTTTGTTTTTCGGGTACCTGTAACTCAAATTATTCTATAAACATATCAATCTCAGTGAGTCCATCGTGTTAGAAAAACAGGATCGTGAAGCAATAAAATAAAACACAGAAGATACACAATACAATAGAGACACAGATATATGTGGTTCACCAAGTGTGGGCTACGTCCACCAAAGAAATTACCAAGTCCTTCCTTTATTATTATCCAAGAAATGAATGGATACAACCTACAACACACCTGATGTAACTTCCTCTTCTTTCTCTCAAATTCTCCTCACGCAGAATACAATATTCGCAATAATACATAGACACAATACATTTTCCTCATAAAAGAGGGTTGTCTTCTAGGGAAAAAAACGCTAACATAACTTATACTTTCATATATGCGACCTTATAATGAATGGTCCATATTTACTATGAAATTACAATATACATTTACAAGGAAAATTTTCCTCCAGGGGGCCACTTGCCCCCGGACCCCATAAGAGGGGAAGCCCCCCCTACACTCCCCCGCGTGAAGGAGTGTACATTCTTCTGGGGTGTAAAGTCTTCATGCGGTATAAACACGGTTGAAAACAAAGGCCTTTGAATCAAGAAGATAATCAGGCTCCACAACCAACAATCTCCCACTTGGAGACTGATCTCAACAACTCCATCGTTGTTGTATCTGTTGGACTATGGTCCTTCATGGACCTATAAAATTCTCATATTCACCTACATGCTTGAAGGCCAACTGAAACTGAGTAGGAACTTAGTTTCTCCTTACTCCCTTTGTTAACATGTCTGTAGGATTTTGGCTAGTGTGTATCTTTTCCAACTTCAAATGTCCATCTTCCAAGACAGATCCTATGAAATGGTACCTGAGTTGTATATGCTTAGTCTTCGAATGGAAGGTTGATTTCTTTGCAAGATGAATGGCACTCTCACTATCACAATACAACCTGCTATTCTCCTTCTTCTTTCCCAAATCCTCCATAAACCTCTGTAACCAAATAATTTCTTAACTAGTCGTTCTAGCAACAACATACTTTGCTTATGTTGTTGAAAGTGAAACAACCTTTTGCAGTTTTGAAATCCAACTTACTAATGTTCCACCTATAATAAAAACATAACCTGTGGTGCTTTTTCTGTTATCTTTATCACCTGCCATATTTGAATCGACATATCCCTATAGAATAGTGTATGAACCTCCAAAACATAATGCATGAGTAGCAGTACCTCTCAAATACTTGAGAATCCACTTTACTTCCTCCCAATGTTCTTTACCTGGATTGTTCATATACCTGCTCACAACTCCCACTGCATATGCAATATTTGATCTTGTGCAAACCATCGCATACATCAAGCTGCCAACTGTTGATGAATAAGAGACCCTGAACATGTATTTTATCTCATCATGTGTCTTGGGACACATTTCCTTAGTTAATTTGAAATGGCTGGCCAAAGATGTACTAATTGGTTTTTCATTCTGCATTCTAAACATCTCCAAAACCTTCTCTATGTACTCACCCTGAGACAATGTCAATTTGTGATTTTTCTTGTCTCTTGTTATTCTCATACCAAGGATTTTCTTTGCGGCACCCAAATCCTTCACCACAAATGAATTAACTAATTTATTCTTGAGCACATTTATATCCTATGTATTAGACTCTGCAACAAGCATGTCATCTACATGCAATAGCAAAATAATATAGCTTCCATTTTCTAGCTTTTAAAAATAAACACAGTGATCATAATGGCATCTACTATAACCTTGTTCTGTCATAAACCTATCAAACTTCAAATTCCACTGCCTTGGAGCTTGCTTTAGGCCATACAAGCTCTTCTTCAACATACATACCAAATTTTCCTTCCCTTTGACCTCATACCCCTATGGTTGTTGCATATAAATATCTTCCTCCAAATCTCCATGGAGAAAAACTTTATTTTGTGCAAACCCCTTTACAAAAAGTCTAGCCTTGTATCGCTTTTTGCCTCCATCTTCTTCCTTCAACTTGTAAACCCATTTATTCTGTAATGTTCTTTTTCCTACAGGCAACTGAACCAAATCCCAAGTCTGGTTATTTACCAGGGAATCCATTTCCTCTTTCACTCCTTGCTCCCACTTCTTTTTAGTGTCTACCTGCATTGCCTCTTCATAACATTTTGGTTCACTAGAATGAGTCAACAATAAATAATACAATGAAGGAGAGTATCGTTCAGGGGGTCTACTTAACCTGGTAGATCTTCTAACAACACTTGCATAATTTTGAGCTGCATGTTGCTCCTGTTGTTGTACATTTTGATTTTTTGGTACCTTTGGAATTTATTTTTCAGTGATCTCATCAAGCACTGTGTATTCTGGTTTTTATTTGTCATGTTTCATTCCCTGCAACTGATCTTTGTACATGACCTTCTCATTGAATATGACATCTCTATTCCTAATGATTTTGTGATTTTCATAATCCCATAAGCAATAACCAAAATCATTAACATTGTATCCAATAAAGCTACACTTCTTGGATTTTGCCTCAAGCTTTGTTCTATTTTCTTTATCAATATGGACAAATGCTTCACAATCGAAAGTATTCAAAAAGGAATAGTTTACCTTTTTACCTATCCATGCATCCTATGGAATTCTACCATCCAAAGAGCTTGAAGGTCCTCTGTTTATTAAGTAAACAACAATGTCTATAGCATTTGCCCATAACTGTAAGGGAAAACCAACATGCAATCTCATACTCCTTGCACGCTCCATGATTGTCATGTTCATCCTTTCTAACACACCATTTTCTTATGGTGTTCCTGGAACTGTCTTCTCTCTACGAATCCCATGGTGTGAATAGTAATCATCAAAATCCTTGCTGCAATATTCACCTTCATTTTCTGATATGAGACACTTCAACCTTTTTCCTATCTCATTCTCAACCAAATCTTTCTATTTCTTAAAATTATCAAAAACGTTAGATTTTTTTCGAATGCAATAAACCAAGTTTTTCTAGTTGCATCATCAATAAAAGTAACATAATAACGAGAGCCACCAAGAGATGATACATGAGTTGATCCCCATACATTTGTATACACAAGATCTAACCTTTCACTCTTCTTTTCTTTTCTGACTCTGAGAAATCTGTCTCTCTTATGTTTTCCATAAACACAATGTTCACAGAAATCCAAATCAATTTGTTTAAGATCTGGAAACAAATTTATTTTGTGAAGTATCTACATTCCCTTCTCACTCATGTGTCCAAGCCTATGATGCCACAATGTTGTATCCACTCATGTAGAAGATAAAGAGATAGAAGAGTCAGTAATACTAGTACATAAATACAATGTACCTACCTTCTCTCCTTTTGCTATCACCAATGATCCTTTGGTGACCTTCCACACCTTATCTGTAAATATGGATATACAACCTTCACTTTCCAACTTCCATGTTGAAATTATATTTTTCCTTAGATATGGAACATGTCTTACCTCTTTCAAAAACCATTGGTTTCCATTTCTTTTCTTTATTTTTACTTTTCCCATTACAACAATTTTGCATGGTGCATCATCACCCAAATGAACCTGTCCAAAATCACCTTGAACATAATCTAGAAAATGTTTCCTGTGGGGTGTGGCATGAAATGAAGCCCCTGAATCTACTACCCAAGACTCATAAATAATATCTATAGAAAGAATCAAAGCATCTTGTAACACATCACCTGTTACATTTGCTTCCTGATTTTTCCCATGTTGTCCATCTCTTTGTTTCTTTGGAGCTCTACAGTCTTTCTTCGTATCTCCTTTCTTTCCACAATTCCAATACTCTATCTTTCCAAGTCTGGATTTGGATCTACCCTTCCTAGAATTCTCACGGTTCCTTGATCCCTTTCCTCTATCCTTTTGTCTTCCCCTGTTCTCCATGTTTAACGCATTACCTAATGTCTCACATGTGCTTTTCCATCGCATTTCCTCGCTAAGGATAACACCAACAACATCATCAAATTTTAGAGCTTTTGAACCAAAGACAAAGTTACTTACAGCCATGACCAAGCCATTCCAACTTTATGGCAATGAGCACAAGATTATAAGAGCCCTGACCTCGTCATCAAAGTCCAATTTTACAGAACTTAGTTGACTAGTAACCGTATTAAATTCATTTAAATGATCTGCAATAGACCCACCTTCTGACAACTTCATATTAAATAATCTCTTCATTATAAATACCTTATTGGACGCGGAGGGTTTTTCATACAGTTTAGCCAATGCATTCAACAGCTCCTTCATTGTCTTTTCTTTCGAAATATTGAAAGCCACCGATGCTGCCAAGCTCAGTCATATCATTCCCAGTGCCTTTATGTCAAGAACCTCTCATTCCTCGTCCTTCATGGTCGTCGAATTCTTTGTTATTCCACCCAATGTTAGGAATAGATCCTTCTAATATAAATAATATTCGATCTGCATCTTCCATAACTGGTATTTTTGGTCATTAAATTTCTCGACCCTAAACTTTCCATCTTTTGCCATTGCTCCCACTCAAACCAGGAACCCTATTTTCCTACGAGTTTCCTTTCGCTTCGATACCAATTTTTAGAAAAACAATATCACAGAGTAATAAAATAAAACAAATGCGGAAATAATACACAGAAGATACACAATACAATAGAGACACAGATATACGTGGTTCACTCGGTGTGGGCTACGTCCACCAGAGAAATTTCAAGGTCCTTTCTTTATTATTATCCAGCAAATGAAGGGATACAACCTACAACACACCCGTTGTAACTTCCTCTTCTTTCTCTCACAGTCTCCTGACATAGAATACAATATTCGCAATGATACATAGCTGCAATACATTTCCCTCATAAAAGAGGGTTGCCTTCTAGGGAAAAAACCCCTAACATAAGTTCTAATGTCAGATCTACGACCTTGTAATGAACGGTCCATATTTACTATGAAATTACAATATACATTTACAAGGAAATTTTTCCTTCGAGGGCCCGCTTGCCCCCCGGACCCCGCAGGAGGGGAAAGACCCCCCTGCACTTCCCCGCATGGAGGAGTGTACATTCTTTCGGGGTGTAAAGTCTTCACAAGGTATAAACAATGTTGAAAACAAAGGCCTCTGAATTAGGAATATAATCAGGATCCACATCCAACACATCGTACCTGGGTGGGTCACATAGCTCTGTGCCAATCCAATGCAAGGATCGATTTATACCTACACATTGTCTAGTTGACACTTAATGCATCCTCTGTTGCCAATTATCTAGACCAACTTCTGAATCTGATGTGCATAAACTGATACTTCTCCAACTCAGTGCACCACCCATTGTCAAGTCGACATAATCCTCCATTCGCGTAGTCAGATTGTATAAGTTGTCAATTTCATTCCCTCTTGTTGACTATGTGTATCTCTTCCCTTTCGGTGGGTCCAAAGGTGTTATAACTTTAAGATCCCCAAGCTTGACTATCATCTCCCTCCTTTTCAAGTTAATAATTGTTTGTTTATCGAACGCCCATTCCAATCCCATCAGTGTTGGATATGGTTGACTATCATCTACTATCTCAATAAATTCGAAGTCTACCATGATGCGCACCCCATCTATGTTCACAAGTACTCATTTCAGTCGCCCAATCAAGACTATCTTATGTTGATTCGTGAGCCTTAACTGAACAGGGGACCATACTAGCTCATGTTCGCCCATCTTTCGCCATGTCTACTTAGGTAGCACATTCACATCAAATCCTAAGTCCAAAATAACATTATCCAAATCATACTCTCCAATATGTGCATTGAACCTGAATTCTCCCTTGGTTATGTTCCTGCGCAGTACTTGGTTTACCATTCTTTGCATGACATGAGTTTCTCTTCCTTTTGTGCATTGATCAATCATGTCATATAAAGTACCTAGTGCAGTCCTATCTTTAATTAGTTCTACACAACTCTTTAAGAATTTTGTTAGCGTACTTACCTGCGCCATCGGCTTCTCTGACACAACTTGACCTTCAATCTGAGGTAGTGCTGATGTTGATGCTCCCTCATGTGGTCCGAGTATTTCTTTTCTAGATTTTTGATATGTCTCTTTCTCCTGTTGTGGATCGAATGGGAGTATAGGCCATGTTGAATTCCTTACCAACTATTCAAGATGTTTTCCTTGATCAGTCCTTGTTCTAGCTCCTTCGCGCGTAACAACTTCCACTGTTGGTCCTTCATTGTGTATTTCAATTGATATCATCTATACATTTTGATTCTGGTTTTGGTTTGTGTTTCCTCTGGCTTGCCATTTTGCTACTAGTTGGGGATAGTTTTCTATTGAGTGATCCAGTGCTCTACAATATGTACATGTGGTACACAGATTCTAGCAATCATGGGCCAAATGTCCAGGTTGATTACAGTTTTAACATATAATCGATCCTCATCCTCCTCTACCAAAAGTCTTTCTACCTCGACCTTTGCCAAAGTTTCCTCTGTTCCCTTGATTGAAACCTCTCTGACTGTTATACTGCACATCACCCCCTTCTGTGTTGATATTCTCTTCTTGGATCCTATACATATCCAATGTGCACTCCCTTAGTAGGTCGAACGCACAAAAAACCTTCTCTTCATGCCCTACCAACTTGCAAAAATTGCAAAAAAAATTATTTGGAGTACTCTGTTACTTCTATAGTAATGGACACTCAGTGGGGTGATGACCCCATTTCTTACAGATCTCACAGTATCCTCGCCCGAGTAGTGGATTCGACACTCCAGCTGCCAAATACTGCATGAATGATGAGCATTCATCCTTGTGATGGACCTCCGTCCTGCAATTGGTACACCAGACCTGCTCTCGTTTCTCCCTTCTGTTGACGCTTGAATCCATCATGACCAAAATGACAACCTCATGAGGATATGAATCCTCCTACATTTTTAAAGAGGTGGTACTCCTCTTAGGCTAAAATATATATCGGTGATATCTTAGATTAGGAGAATGCTAAGGTAGAAAACCCTAGATCTTTATTGCTTGAAATTATGAAATGATATGTTTCTTCAATACCCTAATTTGATCTTTGTATGCAACAAGAAGTCTTTAAACATTTGAAAAGATTGAAAGAGGGCTTCAACATCAAAATTTCTTTGTGATCAGCATCACATACACAATCTTCTTAATCATATATAAATACATCCATGTCTTCTTCACGAAAATGGGAGAGAATAATTTAATCATCTCAAAGAATTTTAAAAGAGTGATACTATCAAGATCAAAAGAGAATTTGATAGGTCAATCCCAAATACCTCGCACTTAAGACTCAAAGTTACAAGATACAATCGAAATCAACCCCGCAAAAATTATTTGTGAAGTTTATTCATGAAAAATGTTCTTCGTTACAAAAGCTTTGACTGTCATGTATATGGATGTAAGTACTCCATGATCATTTAAGAAAAATATTTTGGAAGAATACAAGAAGAACACTCAAGAACTCAACCTTGTGCCCAATTCAGAGACTCAAGCATAAAGCTATGAGAAATGGTGTAGAAGAATAGAAAGAGTGGAGAAGATGGAAATATATTTTATTTGATCGGAAGCTTGGTTGTGTATTCATGGATGCAAATTTTTCTTCCTCTGATCTTCTACACTACCCTTCTAATAATTCTTATTGTCCAACCTTTGATGAAGTCTCTCTTCTTTTTTAAGATGAAATTTTCTAACTACTTGAGTAGTTAGGGTTTCTCCCTTCTAGAAATTCCCATACAAGTTTCTTCCTGAAACATTCCCTTTAATTAATGCCTCATTAAGTCCTCATTAATTAACTCACATCATTAATATAATCATATTGAAAATGGGTCCCTTTTCATTTTTAATGAGAGTTTTTAATTAAATTTTTATTTTCAAAAATTTAATTAATTGCCCTTTTTAAACAAAGTACTGTATTTTAATTTTTTGGAAGTGAAAATCAACTTTTTAGCCATGGAAACTACTTTCTATATGATATTAATCATATTATATTTCCAACTATATAAAGTTTTCCCAAATACTTCGCATGGATCTCAAGATATGAGCTCGTGAAGTTGAGTTGTCACGCAAGCCCATTAAAAATGAAGCTGACTGATATTTTAATTTCTGGGGGGGATTTAACAATCTTCAAGCCTTGAAACATGTACCATCATCTTCTACATCGAAATATCTTTCCAATGGTATAAATTTTGCGCGATTTCGACACTCGGAGCTCAAGTTATGGCCTCTGCAAGATTAACACTCAACCACCGTTGATCAAAATTGATGGACAAATCTGGGCCCTTGGATCAAATTTCGTCATTTCTTAACAAAAAAATGAATTTGCTTCATAAATTTTATCCCACATGCACGGGCTCTTCCAAATATGTAGTGTATATATTGAAAAGTATGATATACACTTCATGAAGAAATGATGGAACTATGGAAACTTTAGAGTCCGTCCCTTAGAATGTTGATGAAAAAAATAGTAATTTTAGAACCTCGTCACCATCCACCTCACATTTAGTCAGCACTGAGTCATCATTGATTCATCACCTTTCATGTAACCAATGAAAATACTCCATGTGTCATCAATAATATATTTCCATGTGGCATGATCTTATAGGTTGGTGAAATTGCCATGTCATCCATTAATTGGTTGCCATGTGGCACCACTCTTTGATCTCCATGTGGCATCACTCCTTGATATCCATATGGAACCACTCCATGATTCCATGTGTCATGATATTATTGGATGTCAAATGTAATAATATTATTGGTTATGAAGTAAATATTATAAAAGGTTATAAATTATAAATTATAAAAAAGTTAAGGTGAAATGTTTCAAAAGGAAAGGAAACTAGAATGTAAGGGAAGAGTGGGTAGTAAGGGGGAGGGGTAGAAATGTAGGTGGCAGAAGAGGGGAGGGGAGGGAAAAATGTGGGGAGTGACGTAGGGTGAGGTGAGTGTGTCAAAGGCGTACATGAGGGGGGTGAGGTGAGGGAGTTATGGCAAGTCTGACCGACCGCCATAACTCAAATAAAAATTAAGTATGGGATATGACACCTCACTTTTAGTCAACATTGAGTCATCGTTGATCCATCACCTTGCACGTAACCAATGAAAATACTCCATGTGTCACCAATAATATGTTTCCATGTGGCGTGATCTCATAGGTTGATGAAATTTCCATGTCATCCATTAATTGGATGCCATGTGACACCACTCTTTGATCTCCATGTGGCATCACTCCTTGATATCCATATGGCACCACTCCATGATGCCAAGTGTCATGACATTATTGGATGTCAAATGTAATAATCTTATTGGTTATGAAATAAATATTATAAAAAAGGTTATAAATTAAAAATTATAAAAAAGTTAAGGTGAAATGTTTTAAAAGGAAAGGAAACGGGAAAAGGGAAGAGTGGGTAGTTAGGGGGAGGGGTAAAAATGTAGGTGGCAGAAGAGGGAAGGAAAAAATGTAGGGAGAGGAGTGAGGGGGAGTGACGTAGGGTGAGGTGAGTGTGTCGAAGATGGATGTGAGGGAGATGAGGTGGAGAGGTGAGGGAGTTATGGTGAGTCAGACCGACCACCATAAGTCAAACAAAAATTAAGTATGGGATATGAGGGGTGAGGGAAGAGAGGAGAGGGGGTAAGTGAGTGGGAAAGGTAGGGTAGTTTAGGTATCGGACTTGCAGACTCGTGGGGGTGAGGGAGTGTGTCCGCGAGTCCACTCCCGCCATAGTTTGAAATATGGATAAATATGGGAGGATAAGGGATAAGGGAGTGGAGAGGGTGAGATGATGCGAGGTAAGGGGAGGGTTAAATGAGTGTGTCAGAGGTGGATTCAGGGATGAGGAGTGAGGAAGACAAGAAAAATTCTAAGTATAGAGTATTAAATAAGAGAGGATATGAGAAGAGTTTGAAAATGAGACTAAGTATGGAGGAGGTAGTATGGGAAAAGAGATGGGAGAAGAGTGGAGAATTATGGCAGGTGCCCGTAAGAGATATAATAGAAGATTTTTATGGGTTTTGAAACCGTGAAATTGAAGAAACGAAAGGGCTTGGGCCCGATAAAACTTGAATATGTGTTCGAGAAATTACCTTTATTCTACATGGAAGAGACGTCATTTTCCACTTAAACATTAAACCTAGATATCTCGAGCATATGAACTCAGATTTCCAATCCAAAAAATGGGTGGTGAAGCTACGAATGAGGACTACACAATAACTCATAATAGTTCAAAAAATTTCATCATCCGATATCTTTTTTTTTGTTATTATTATTCTAGGACCGGGAACATAAAGGTGACCAAATTTTGGTGAACACCTTCCCTTGGTGAGCTCTGGTGAGATCGGCCAGCTGAATTGTTAATGCATCCAATTATGTTTGAATTTGTGCCATTCCTCCAGTATCTCCTGCTAGAGATGCTTCTAGTTTCATTGCAATTTTCATAGCCTCGGGCTACGATGCAACCTTATATTGAATTAATGTTCTATGAATGTGTGGTAGAAGTCCTACAATGAACCACTCTTGATGTTGTTGATCTATAATTTGGAATGTCAATCTCCCCATTACATACTTAAAGTGTTGATCAAAATCCTATACTGACTCAATTTGTACCTGTTTGATCTCTCTCAGTTCAGTAATGTATTATGATTCTGAATTTGTATTTTTAAACTCCTTTAGAAGCGCTTGCCTTATCTCTGCCAAAGTCCTACCCTGTATGGTAGGCGTAATACTTTGTAACTTCATATACCATACTAGCACACGACCTCTAAATTTTGTCACTAATTGTGCAATCTTCACAGCCTCATCTTGTATGTTCTTAGCAACCCAAACTGTTTCGCAGACAAACAAGTGTTGTTATGAATCCTCTGACCCTACTCCCTTAAATTCAAGAAGTCTAACAGTATTATCTACTCCTGCCATGTTGGTTTGTGTGTTCCCTCCCCTAGGTGATGTTGGTGGACTCTGATTTTGACTCTGTGCACTACTCCCATTATTCTTACTACTACTATTATGTCCTCTTTAACTAACTACGATGGCTTTTGACAAGTCTTCAAATGTTATCCATGATTGTGGTGACGCACACAGGGTCGTGGATTCACCGCAGGATCCTGTTTGAATAGGACTTACCGACTCTTTTATCACTGGATTGGACTGACACCCCTCTTCTCCTCCTCCTATATATGGTATCTCCACGATTCGGATTTGTGCACAAGGTTCTCATTCCTCTGAATTACTGCACGGTTATTCTCTCCTTGCCCCAGTCTTTTTCATTTTGTACCTTCTTCCTCTGTGCAACTCTCCAAAATCATAATCTTCCTCAAGCGTATTTCCTTCTTGCATCCTCAGTCCCTTCCTTCCTTCTTCATTACTTCCTTCCCTCTCTCAAATGATCCTCCTGTCATCCTCTGACTCCCCCTATGTGCGCAAAGCCCTTTTAGCTGTCGGAATTCATTATCATCACTTGCTTTTCACATAACAACATTTTAATCCATGTATTCAATGCTTTTAAGAACCTTCTGCACAGGCCTTTGAAATTTTTTATTTCTGCAACACTGTATGATTGGATGCAATGTATGAATAATTTTGTAACATAACCCCCTAGTACACTATCCAACCAAAAATCAATTGCTCGAGTAGTTGGGTTACTTACTGAATTCAATTGTCTTACCAATTCAAGAGTCCAGTTCTTCGACGCTACAACACTAAACCTTCATGTCTTCTCTACCAACCTCTCTAGCCACTTGGTTAGAAATTTTGGAAATTCACCAAAGAAAATTTCATGCATATCCGTGAACACATCCCTTTGCATCCATTGCTTTTCACTCATCCAAGGGTTCCTGTTCTCTTATCGTGCAAATTCTCATTCTTTTCGTTCTAACCAGTTTGTGATCTCCTTCTTAGTCGGCCTCCAAAATATTCCCTTAATCACAATGTCTCGGTCCCGACAATAGAACCATTTGTTTGTTGATTTTGGTCTGCGCACGGGTTGTAAGACCCAAGGTTTGGTTTAACTATGACCAACAAAACCTCAATACACCAGCCCTTTTGGCATCACCTGCTTGCGTAGATGAAGTCTCCCCCGAGGTATCTATTGGGACTGCAAGAACGAGGTTTTTCCACTAGTAAGGGAAAGGGAGGTGGATACTTGCATCATCGTTCCTTATTATAGCTTATGTATGTTCTTGATTATTACAGATATTCTCATAGTCATTCATGAATATTTCACCATAATTAATTCATAGCTAAGTCTAGTCTACGAAGCATAACAACATTATTCAGAAACGCACATAGACAAGAAAAGAACACGAGTCACAATATCCTCTCTAAACTCTTTCTTTATTCATATTTTGTCTTACTAATTGACTATTACAGTCATGACCTTTGCATAATATCTCAACCTCACTTCTTAGTCTCTCTCTCTTCAAACTATCATTATCTCTCTTCAAACTATGATTCTCCTAATCCCGTTACATATTTATATCCAAAATCCCCAGACTATTTATCCCAAAAATAACCCATTACAATGCATGGCAGGGCCAACTTCAGTTAACTAGTTGTTCTCTTTCTTCTACTTTTCACTCTTCATGCAACTTTTATGTTGTTCTTCTATTTCTGGAATGTCGTGTTGTCCTCCTTCACACTTTATCCTCTCACTCGCTTGCTTTATTTTTATGTTTATGCGTTGTCTTCATCCTACACGCTTTCCTTCCTTCTGTGCCCATTCTACCTTCTGCGCCCTTTCTTCCTTCTGCGCGCTCACTTTATACTTAGGTTTTTTCTCCCAAAATTGCATTCAAAACTGTCTGTCCAACAAACCTTCAACATAAAAGGCACTAGAACAAACCATTTCTTTGTTAATGATCCATTTGGATCATAAACTTAGAATTTCCATGAGGTAGTCAAATATAGTGTGTAACTATTGCTCGTGGATTTACCAATTCCGAAAGTTAGTTTAATAAATACAATACTATTGGTAGTTATATTTGTATATTACCTTCCCTACCGTCTATGGTCAAATCCCTAGTGGAAAGAACACACTCTTTAGAGATTAGGCCTTTGTTTAAGCCTTTAGATTGTGGTAGTTTTACATTTTTGTGATGAACTCTTGCGAGGGGATGTGTCAACCAATTGTATATTTCAATAACTATATAACCAAATGAAAGTTAGTGGAATCAACAACATCAAAATAATGAGTTTGTGATTATATATAATTGACATGTTGGGATGTTAGCATTTTGATTATATGATTGATTTGATAAGTCACAATTTTCTCATGAATATCGCAGGTTAAAGTTTTGCTATTGGAATACAATATTATTTGTACAATCATTTTTTTTATGTATTCGTCTTAGTTTGTCTTTCATACAATGCTATATGATGATCACCACAAACATATAAATTGCACAACTTTCCTTTTTATTCGACAATCTTTATCATTTTTGAAATCGACATATATTTGTTTACATCTAACTACCCCCCAACAAGGATGACATATTCCTCATGGTTCACAGAGAGCCTTAGTCAATAATTGGCTCACGAAGAATGAAGCATGTCACAAGTGGAATTTGAACCTAGATGGAGAGAATAACAATTCCTTTGCCCAACCACCCAAGCTAGACCAAATTTAAAAATTCGACATAGTATATGGTGATTAAGCATTCATTAAAGGATCTGTATACACTCTTTATATTATATTTAGATAAAAAAAAATTGGTAAGTAAAATAGTCATATTGTCTATAGAGAAATTTATAAGATGATTTTTGGTTTTAAGGTAAATATTCAACATTTTGACTCTTCCTTAGTTCATAATTATGGTCAAATATTGAACTTTAAATATTTTGGCCAAGTTTAAAACATTAATTACAAATTTTCATCTAGAGTCAAATATCGATTTGGCTACTTACATCTTCCAAAGTTGTTGTGCTACCTCTTTTACCCTTTCTTTTCTGTAATTTGTTTCCATCCACTAGTTTGATTTGACAATGATGGAGGCTCCAATAATGACAATTGATTTCCTTCATGTATCATAGTCAAAGGAAGTGGTTCCTTTCAGCTATAAACTACTTTACCAATGCTTCATCTACATCCTTCATAAGGGTTTTTTGAATGAGTTAACAAGCACTTGAGGGGACTCCTTTGTTGTCACAGTGTTCATATCCACATCACACCCCATAAAGGGTATGGAAAAAATATGATTGGGGTTAAATGTATATGTAATGTGGTGAATGTGTATGTTTCTAGAAAAATAGGTGTGCTCATTTCACCATAGACAATATCTCAATATTGTCACCCAACCATAGGCAAAAATGCCACCCCCGAGCACCTTGACCTTGACAAAAAGAATAATTATGGAAGCAAACCCTAGAACCAATATCCAATCAAGGTAGCATACCTCTCTCCAAGGCTAGTGCACCAAGCAAGAATAACCAAAAGCCAAGCATAAATTTCAAACCATAACCAAGAGAAAGTCCAAGCCAAAACTGAAATACCAGTTGCAGCAGCTACAACTACAGTTCCTCTCCAAACTTGCACACCACTGGTCTTTATGCAGTTGTGAGGGTGAGAGTGACAAATGAGCTCTAACGCCCTCTTATTTATAGTCCTCCAAGTGACCTAACTGGGATGACTTCTCCTTCTGGAGGATAATAACTCAATAATAAATATTATCTTGAGTTGACTTGCCTCCTAGGGTTATTATCCAACATTTTAGGGTTTCTCTTGCTTCCCGAAATATTCTAGTCTCTTCATGGTTACATGTAGAGGTTAATACATCCCACAACTACAATAATATCAACACTCCCTCCTAGATAGGGAGATATTAAAGGCAATGGTCTTGAGCACAAATAGACCATTCAAACGGTAGCATCATCATAGCCACATAGGCTATCTCATGGTCAAATCATGAGCACCATCATCACTATCAGTATCATCTGATAGCATCAACTGCATCATCTCTTGAAGCCATACTCCATCTTAGTAATCGGGCATGATGTTGAATAAGTCACTCACTCCATAGAGTGATACCAGAACCATTCTTCTAATCTGTACATATGTCCTAGAAAAATAATTGTTCCAATAGATGTTGGAAGCCACGCCATGGGCTACAAGGACTCTTCTTCTAATCTGGACATACGTCCTAGGAGAATGATTGTCCTGGACCATTTTCCACAGGGAGAATGTCTTTCCATCAACATATTGACTATTCATCTAGCTGATAATCATCTCCAACACTAGTGATAGTCTACAGGGCAATCATAACAATGCCATTCAATAGAACACAATTGTGTTTATCCATAGTAGTACAAAACTATTATCCAGTGGTACACAACCACACCTAGTAGCACACGGCTACTAACCAGTGAAACATAGTCACAATCAATGGAACACATCCACCACAGTGGCATACAAATATTGTCCAGAGACGTACAGTCTCCTCAATAATGATATCATTTGATATCAACCTGCATAACAATATCATGATACAAACTGAGTCATCTGGGCCATTCTTCCACTCACATCTATGAGATTTGGAAGAGCATCCTCCCTCATAAAGTAAAACATCAGACATGGGCTATCTAAACTATTCTTCCCAAGCATAGAAGAATAATTGTCCCTGATTTTTGAGCCTGGACCATTCACCTAACTGGGCCATTCCTCTGGCACTAATCACAGCGCAACCTAGAGAGAATGAGTCTCCCTTAGCGAATGCCTATCCCCGATTGATGAACTTGGACCATTCACCTAACTGGGCCATTCCTCTGGCACTAATCACAGTGCAACCTGGAGAGAATGAGTCTTCCATAGGGAATAATTATCCTTGATTGTTGAACTTGGACAATTCCTCTGGAACTAATCATAGTGTTATCACATTAAGTTGTCAAGGGTCGCAGGTCACAGCCATGAGCACAAAGAAACAATTAGAGCGGTCTAATATGGACTCAAATCAAGTGAGCAAGCAAGTTCAGTTTTCAGCGAAGGAGATTCCATTCAAAGTTCATATTAGTGGCTCACAGGATTTCAGGAGTCCAAAATTGCGTGAAGTATAGCGCTCAAAGTCCCGAAGAGCATCTCGGTCGTCCGATTCTTGAGGCCACGCATCATCAAATCCTTAACTCCGGAGGATTTTCTTGGGGCAAATCAAGTTTGAAGTTTTAAAAGTCTGAAGCCCGAATCGCGAAGCAGATCTCGACCGTCGATTCGAAAGGGGAAGATTTGATCCATTGATCTGAAGAGGGAAGATTTGAGCCACTGATTGTAAATTCTCACCCAAGATCACAAGATCAATGGCCACAGTCCATTGTGGGGATGCAACGTGCTCGGATGATAATTTTCTTGAGCGGTCCCGTAATTGAAATCGTGGTTTGGCAAAAGTAATACATGGCAAAAGGTGGTGGATTGTGGGCTCAAAAGCGGTGTGAACCCAAACCACCTTTGAGCGGCCCCACAATCATGCGTTTATATGGCATCCTATCCAAGAGCAGTGTGTGGCCTCCCCCTAGGAATTAAGCCGCATTTCAATCCTGATGTAGGTCGTTAATGAGAGTGAGAGAGGTAGTTGACAACTCATCTCACCACATAAATGGAAAGCATGTTGAGAACGGTCGTGATAGCAAATTGTCAATCCGAAGCTTCCTTTTGGACAGATTTTTTCTGTAAAGCACATAACTGAGGCGAGCTCGCGTCTGACATGAGAAGGCCTGCACAGTCTGATAGAGCAAGCACCGACTAAAATATTTGAATGCAGTGGTCCGATCACACTCCTCGTAGTTGCAACAATTCTGAGTATATATAGGCAGTTTTAGTATTTTGTTATGGTTGAATGGTTGAGCTAGGCTCCCTGCTATTGTAATATTTTTATGAAGAACATTGGTTCTCTGGTTATGTATTTGTTTTTTAGACATCTTGGTTAATCTAAGTCATCTTTCTTGCCCCATCTTATTTGCCTCTAATACTGAGAGAGTTCATGAACGACTGATTCACATGAATTGTTGTAAATGTATTATGATGAATGTTTGATTATAGTGTTGTTATAATTTCTTTCAGTTTCTTTGAGATTTGAATTCAAGAATATCTTGTGTTTAAGTTTTTCCTCCTTAGGCTACTGGAAGACCTGATGTCCACGACAGACCTCTACACTCTCCTCACCAAAGTCTTCCCTCTATTCACCCTTACTCCAACTTACTGACTGAAGTTGATTCCAGACCTCAATTGCTTGTGCATGCTAGTCCAGATTTTTGAGTTAGAATGTTATTATCATTGAGTCTACGCCCATTTGACCTCTTTAAAACCAACCTGTGACATATAAACTGATGGGTACTGGGCTTACCTTCAACGCAATCTGAAGGTGGCTTATAGTGCTAACACATAGTGCAACCCGAAGAGAGTGAGTCTTCCCTAGGGAATCATTGTCCCTGATTGTTGAACCTGGACCATTCACCTAACTGGGCCATTCCTCCGGCACTAATCATAGTGCAACCTAGAGAGAATGAGTCTACCCTAGGGAATGATTATTCGGACCATTTCCTAAGGAAATGAATTTCCTGCACCAACCTCCAAAACAGACCATTCTTCGAAACTGCTCACAATTGTGAACTTCAAAAGAATGACTACTTGGTGAGGCAGACCATTCTACTTGACCACTACTTAGAGTGAATGCCAGGAAGAATGATTGCCCTAAACCATTTCCCCACACTGGACACAAGGAGAATCGTTGTCTATGGTACATCAGCAATATATTGGACCATTTTCATTACAAAAATAATTGTTCGATCTGGACCATTTCTGAACTGGAAAATGATTGTCCGTCATAAATTTCAAACCACTTTCTGAACTGGAAAGGAACTGCCCAACCCAGACCATTTTTCGAACTGGAAAATGACTGTCCATAAATCAATAACATATATGTTCTCTCTCCCAACCTGGGAGTAATCACTTCCTTTTTCAATAAGGAAGTCATCTCCACGAGCCCCAACTTGTCCCTTAAGAACACAAACTTTTCATCTTGGACAGAGGCTTTATCAAAAATATGTTATCTGCTCATCTGTGGAGATTTACTAGAGAACCACTTCTCACCTTTGGACTTTATCACGGAGAAAATAATGCTTGATCTTAATGTACTTTGGCCTGTCATGGAACACTAGTTTCTCTAAAGGCTTCACATAGCTCTAATATATTAGGGTTGAATTTAACACTTGATCAAACAGTTCAGAAACCAACTTATGGAGCCACATTACTTCTGTACAAGCATCACAAGATGCAATATACTATGCTTATGTAGTGTTGAGTGCAAGATACTTTTGTTTCCTTCTAGCCCATGACATCGTGGCAAAGATGAAATTGAAACATATCCAAGTAGCACTTCTTATGTCATCTACACTCCTCGCCCAATCTGAATCGATAAATCCATGTTGTTGTATATCATAACTAAAACATACCACAAAGAAAATATATGGCTGAGTATTCTCCAAATACATTAACGAGCCAATCAATTGTCAATACAGAGACAGGTCTACTAGATTAGAATCTCTTCAACTTCTTTAGATCTATTATCATGGGAGTTTGCCATGGATTTGTAATCCATCATCCCAGACTTATGAATAACCATTATGATACACTTTCTATGTCATAGGAATTTTTCACCACGCTTCTGTTGTATATGAGATACTCCGCATCAAGTTACTTGAATCCATATAAGGTCTTCTTCCATTTGCATACATGTGTCTCTTTCTGGTATAAGCTTCTTTCTCAATTTCCTTTATTGGGAAGAATAGTCTCTTACATGTAAATTTCAATCCATGGATACTACAAGAGGTATATCTAGTTTACTGGAACAAGTTGTTGTCGTAGTCTTCTCCCTCCTTCTGGAAGAACCCCTTGTTCTGAATCTCGCAATGCTTCCATTCATAAGTATTTTTCACATTTTTTTACATACATTATTCTTCATCACAACTTCCATTTCTTCTGGTTGATTGCTTCTAGTGGGTTCAAACCAAGCTGGTAGTCTTATGATTCTCAGTATAATAACTTGGTTGTTCTGGATTTTCTTTCTTTCTTGGAATCTTCATGTTCTTCTTTAGCTTTTGGGTTCATGGAGTCTTCTATAGATTCCATGCCCTTCCTTCCTGAAGATTCCAACTTCTTCCTTTCATCATAGGTAGATGGACAACCAAGGATACTTAAGAATTATTTGTTAGGATATTTAGACACTTAGGAGTTAGTTAAGATCTACTTGGTCTAATATGTCGTTAGGTAAAAGTGTGTTTCTTTAGTATGCATTAGTATGCATTTGTAGTTAGGAAATCCGACAGTCACGATATGTTCCCGACATAGAGTGATCCGACGGTTCATACTCTCCTCGATCTTAACGGCCATTGATCCGTGGCTTAGCACCCGATTGGTCCATGATCTCTATTTAAAGAGCATGGAGGGTCATTTGCCGATGATCGATTGTGAGAAACTCTCTTGTAAAATCTCTATGTAATCTTTTTATTTGCATTAATAAACTGCTCCAAGTGGTCGCGTTGGCTGGGGCCGTGGATGTTTCCCCGTAGGGGTTTTACCACGTGAAAACATCGGTGTGTTGATCTTTGATCTGGTTATGTGAGTGGTTACTGAAGGT
>ML807348.1:73336-84919 GCA_009831015.1 Picea engelmannii
ACACTCCTTCATTGCGTCTCTCCTGCTATATGTGAGGAGTTAATCCCTTGCCCTTTATGGGCAGTTTAAAGAAGAGAAGACAATACTGGCATTTCAGCAGCAACTCATCAAATCCCCCTCCAGTCAGTTATCCGTCAAATCTTCTGCCAACAAATTGCACTAATAGGAACTCTTTAACAAAATTCTCACACCCCCTTCTGTGTTTTTCCTCATGTCCAACTAGATGGAGATTCGTACTTTTCTCACAGACATGGCTGCTTACAGGCTGCTCAATGGCCAACCGCTTCATTGAGGAAACCATCAGGATGCGTATTTTCCAAAACCTAATCCAAATTTTGACGGTACTTTCCTCCAGATAATTCTTCTTAAATATTATATTATATTAAATATTATATTTCAAATAAAAACAATGAACTTTACTTGAATTTGCCATGTTCAAATACGTCTCAACATCGACTCGAATTCTGCCTACACATGAACTTCATCTACGGGCTTCCCCACACATGGATCTGAAACCATGTTTGATTTTTAGAATTCCATATGCACATGAAATAAACACACACACAATACATGGAGAGAGCAATAAATGTAGTTCATCAAACAGTATGTTACAGCAATACATCACCCAGTATACACAAATACCACTCTCTCATCGTACATCGTGTCATATATATAATCCTAAGACAATTAGATATCTAACCACCTAACTAACCTTTTAATCATTAACATTCACTGTTACGTTACATGGTCACATTAATACATTACAATATTAATATTGGACCTTGCATTTTGCTTCTCCGACAGAATCTTCATGAGAAAACCATTCAAAATGGATTTGAAGTGATTGGACGAATATGGTCCACATTTATTTTCAAGGATTTGATGTATCATTATTGGAGTTGAAACCTAATAAGAAATAGGAATAAGATGCCAAATAAACTATGAGCTATTTCTGCATCCTTTTTTTGGGGGTTTCTGCAAAATGACATATTTCTGGAGGGGGATCAAAATAGTCATTTATCAATTGCAAGTTTAATGAAAGCAGGCACTGACTAGAGGGACCTTGCAACATAACATTATCTTGGTCAAGAATTCCTGAGTGATTCTTTTTCCAAACAGTATTTGGTTACCGTGAGTAGGATGAAAACCATTAATCTTGTTCTATCCTCAAACAAACAGAAGGAAGTAGAAATAAATAAATAGCTAAATAGAGAGTATTGATGTTAACAAGCATTTAGTCTTGGAATTGTTGTTTGATACCGGACAGGTTGGAGTCTGGACAGACAGTCCACTGGGCCAACATAATGGGTACTAGGAGATAAAACCGAGTAGAATATTTAGGTCCTCATCTTTTGTTATGAAATGCTTTAACCTCTTTTTCCTTCCCTTTGCCTTCAACCTGAACCTGTATTAAGGATTGAAATTTGAAACATATAAAGGCATTGACTCAAAGCTCTTAATAGTCATTTGGATTGTACCTAAGTATGTGAACCAATATATATAATCGGATTTTATTTTCAGGTTTTCTTTTGTTAAGAGTGGTTAATGACCACTCATTGATGTATTATCCCTTGTGTTATGTGTATGACTCGATAGTGGTCCAACCATGGTTTTGTGATAGTGGTTTAATGTATACTTGTATGCCTATATATAGGCACTTAGTGTAATGAAATCAGTTGAGCTTTCTGGGACAATGTGGCAGCGCCTGTTTATTGCACTTATGTGCCTATTGTTTGGATGATTGTTCTCTCTTGTGATAAAGCTCGCTGAACCGTAACAAGGCCCAAATGACATTTATCTTTTCCTTCCAAGTTTCAGGTCTTGGTAAAACTCATTTCTTCTATATCAGAAAGTTTGTCTAAGATAATAAAGCTACTCCAAGTTGTGCTAACCAAATGCATATCAACTCTGAAATATAATGGTTTGCCTGTCAGATAGTATTGGAAATGAAATGATGAATCCCTTGTTAAATTATCGATTCCCATTTCATCCACACAAGCACGATTGAGATATTAGATATATGCAACTTTGCAGTAAAATTGCAGTGGCATGAATGGTTTGTGTTTTTCATTTTTTCTGCAGTATAGTGAAATTTACACTTTGCATTCTCTAGTTTCTTTCAGCTGAACCATCATGCATTGAATTTCTCTAGATTCTGACCAAATTTCATGACTTTGCAGGAGAAGCTGCAGGCAATAGAAAAGGACCAGCAAGAGTATACACTTGATGACGAGGAGAAGAGAGATCGGGAGGCACTTCTAAAATCTGACTGCACTTTGGCAGATTCCATGGTGTTGAGGAAGTCTTTGTCTCGTAGGTACCCTGACATGGCATTTGAAGAGGCTCTTCAAACAGAAAGTGATAAACTCCAAAAGGAGCTACAACGGCTGGAATCCCGCCATGAAACTGAGCAATGTGATGTGATTAAACACCTAATTGATTTCACAGAGGCTGCTGTTACTGTTACATCTGAGAGTGGAGAGCTCAAGTTCAATAAAAATTATCAGCAGGTTGATTTTCATCCTGATGATGTTCACCAATCTGAAGATGGTGAAAGCAATGCAACTCCAGATGCCAAGATCAGAAAGTCACATAAAAGTCATGGAAAGTGTGCTGTCATGTAAGCTGCCTTGTGTGAATCACTCAAAATACCAAAATTGAGGAAATTCGGAAAATGTAGAAACTGATCTGTGAATGAATGTTGAAGCTTAGGAAATGCTTAATTGTTTATATAACATCAAACCAGAATGCACACACTTTGTCTTTAGGGTTGGAAATGGTTATTACCATGAGGCTTATGCAACATGAAATTTTAGACATTCATAATAGCCTTCAGCTATGGAGCATGATAGGAGGTGGAAGCAGTTGGAAGACAGTTGATGATTTTATATCAAACTGTATCTTTTCATGCCTGTTCTCTCATATGAGATGATTTTTTTCTTGCTTTACACTATCCTGCCCGAATGTATTAATAATTAATTAATTAAAGATAGAAACAGACCAGACAGCTTTCTTTTGGAACATAGCTCTGCCTTATCATGAGTGTAATGACTTACACCAAGATTCTTGATAGTTGTAACATAATTTATATGAAGGTGCAAAGGAAACACAAAATGAAAATTTTTGTTTGTTGCTTCTGAATGATAGTTGTGTACTATGTTGCAGAATGCACAACCCATCATAATAAATTCAAAAGGTCTCAAAAGTAGATTAAGGCAGACTTCTTCTATGTATGTGTGTCAGAGAGAGAGATTAGAATAATATTAAAAACATCAAGATTTTGAGGAAACCAACTATAGATATGCATGCCAATGTAATGCTTGGCATCCAAAATGCAGCAGAGAAGAAATGCATTGGTCCATAGATTTCTTATATGCACTTTTTCTTGGTGACTATAATCCTGCCTATGCATTCAATTATGCTCTATAGTGCAATATGCTTACTTTGGATTTTTTTGGTTAAGTGCAAACTAAAATGCACTTATAAAACAGTCTTGCTTGGCTTCTGTGAGAGATGCCAACCATTACATCTACCATTCCTGATGATGTTTAACTGTATCCTACTTGGTCGTGAGGTCTTAGCTGAGTGCAAGGGTTGGTCTTGATTGAATGAGAGGTCAACCTCTCATATATATAGTTTTGAAGGGCCTACTTTATCCTAAAAGGTCTTACTTGAACTCAAGTGAGGGTTGATCTTCAGTAAAGGTCAATTTGGCAAGTTTTTGATGCTAAGAGCGTTGACCTCCCACAAGCGCATCCAAGAGCAATTTTGTGGGGTGTTCTTCTAAGCATTGATGTCAGAATTTGTACTCCATTAAACAATGTATTTCTAACCCACCACAAGCGTGTGTTCCAACAACCTATGGTTTTGATCTTTGTGTAGATAAGCATCATAGCTAGAAACACTGGATAGTATCTTTACCATCAACATAAATAGATGAACCTCCTACCAAGATGTCTCCATGGGCAACTTGGAAATAATGGAGCAAGAGTCAGTTGCAAGAGATAGTTACGTAGAAGAACTCTATTAATCAAGAGTCAGTGGCGTAGTTGAACTCTACTTCACTTAATGCAGATTCTAGTTTTCTGTGGTTTGATGTAACTGACTAAGTAGAGTAGTTTTCTATATAATGATGTAATCAATGCTCATTCAATAATATAGAATGTGAGCGTAGCCTCACTTGTGTTTGTTTCTCATAATTCTAAGTTGGTATCAGAGCCGCGGAAGTGAGGAGCCACAGAAGGGAGGTGCGTCAATTTCTAGAAGTCCGCAGGTCCCTCCTTTGGAAGGGTGCGGCGACATACTACTCAAACTTTACGCACGTTTGAAAACCTAAAATTTCCGCACTCCAACTGTGTATTACAGTGCGTAAATCCTTAAAGATTTCCGCACTTCAGCTGTGTATTACAGTGCGTAAATCCTTAAAGATTTCCGCACTCCAAGTGCATAGTAAGGTGTGGACTCGCCGCACTCTAATAGTAGCGTGAGGTGCGGAAACATGTGGGTTCTTGAGAGAGAGTCGCCCCAAATTGTGAGTTTTCATGAAGCGTAAATTTTCATTTTTTTTTTGGCTGCATGAGCTTTGAGCGCAAGGTTAAAGCGTGAGGTTATATTGGTGCCAAGATTTAAATTGGTGAGTTAAATTTTTTCACTTTATAAATTGTGAAGGAGTTATTATAGGATGGCCTATGATTTAAAGTGGATGTGAAGTATAAATTTTTTATTAAGTGAATATTTTGTGAGGAATAAACTTTATAAAGTGGATATTTTTTATAAAATTTATAAAGTGGATATTAAAGTTTATTAAGGTGGATATAAGTGTATTAAAAAAAAGAAGTTTATTTTTTAAGAAATTTATATATTTTTATGCATGGAGTGGTGTTAAGGTTTCTTTATATTTCTTTTAAGAAAGCTGAGAGTCGAGATAAAGATGGATCGGTGGATCCGAAGGCAGAGCGACGGACTAAAACTTGACGAAAGTTTGATATTCTTGGTGATTCACCACCTTTAGGATTGAAGTGTGTTTGGTGATACAAGGATCTATTGTTTGATTGAACGAACAAACACTTGCAGAGATGACGAATCCTCCNGTAACTGACTAAGTAGAGTAGTTTTCTATATAATGATGTAATCAGTGCTCATTCAATAATATAGAATGTGAGCGTAGCCTCACTTGTGTTTGTTTCTCATAATTCTAAGTTGGTATTAGAGCCGCGGAAGTGAGGAGCCACAGAAGGGAGGTGCGTCAATTTCTAGAAGTCCGCAGGTCCCTCCTTTGGAAGGGTGCGGCGACATACTACTCAAACTTTACGCACGTTTGAAAACCTAAAATTTCCGCACTCCAGCTGTGTATTACAGTGCGTAAATCCTTAAAGATTTCCGCACTTCAGCTGTGTATTACAGTGCGTAAATCCTTAAAGATTTCCGCACTCCAAGTGCATAGTAAGGTGTGGACTCGCCGCACTCTAATAGTAGTGTGAGGTGCGGAAACACGTGGGTTCTTGAGAGAGAGCCGCCCCAAATCGTGAGTTTTCATGAAGCGTAAATTTTCATTTTTTTTTTGGCTGCATGAGCTTTGAGCGCAAGGTTAAAGCGTGAGGTTATATTGGTGCCACGATTTAAATTGGTGAGTTAAATTTTTTCACTTTATAAATTGTGAAGGAGTTATTATAGGATGGCCTATGATTTAAAGTGGATGTGAAGTATAAACTTTTTATTAAGTGAATATTTTGTGAGGAATAAACTTTATAAAGTGGATATTTTTTATAAAATTTATAAAGTGGATATTAAAGTTTATTAAGGTGGATATAAGTGTATTAAAAAAAAAGAAGTTTATTTTTTAAGAAATTTATATATTTTTATGCATGGAGTGGTGTTAAGGTTTCTTTATATTTCTTTTAAGAAAGCTGAGAGTCGAGATAAAGATGGATCGGTGGATCTGAAGGCAGAGCGACGGACTAAAACTTGACGAAAGTTTGATATTCTTGGTGATTCACCACCTTTAGGATTGAAGTGTGTTTGGTGATACAAGGATCTATTGTTTGATTGAACGAACAAACACTTGCAGAGATGACGAATCCTCCGGTGGAGACCTCCTCAACGAAGCCAACAAGTTAGATGGCTTGAATTTCATTAACTGGAAATTCAAGATGCAGACGCTCATGGAAGGCTATGGCGTTTGGACCACTGCGAAGGGCACTGAAGTGAAACTAGATGCCGCTGTTGGTGCGACAACACAGATCCAAGACTGGGATAAGCGCGAAAACAAGGCAAAGGTATTGTTGCGCATGTCTGTTAAAGATAACATAATTCCACATATTAGAGAAGCTAACACTTTTGCTAAAACCTGGACAACGCTTAAAGCATTGTATGAAGCTATCAACACAAATCACATTTTGTTCCTGAAAACTAAATTGCTAGGCATTAAGATGGATGGAAATGAATCTGTTAGTTCATTTTTGGGTTGTATTAAAGAGGTGAAAGACAAGCTAGGAAATATAGGGGAAACAGTTTCCAACACTGATCTTGTCACTATTACCTTAAATGGTATGCTAGAAGATTATCAGATGTTCATAACAGGTCTCACAGCAAGGGAGAAACCTCCTACTTTTGAAGAATTGACAGGTATTTTGCTGCAAGAGGAAGAGAGGCATGGGAATCTGAAGCTTCAGAATAAAGATTTGGCACTGTGGTTAAATAAAAGATCTGCGAGAGGGAGATCAGGAGAAAGAGGCAGAGGAGACATTTCATGGAAGAGAAGACAATTTCCAAGGCCGAATCAAGGTATGCAATCTGACATGAATGAGTCAAAGAGTTGTTTTTATTGTGGTCGACCTGGACATATTGTTAAAGACTATCATAAGAAGAAGAGTGACGAGGCTAGGAATAAACCTAGAACACATTCATGTCATTATGTAGAAAAATCTTCAAATCATGATCTCAGATTGTTTGTTGCTAGTGATGATGTTGATGAACCCCCGAATTTTGATTCACGGGATCTTAGGCTATTTGTGTCTAACACTGCTTTATCTGCTGAAACAGATGATATTGATGCCTGGTTTGTGGATTCCGGAGCATTAGTACATATGACTTGTAATAAGAATTGGTATGCTAATTTTAAAGAAACACAAAATGGTGCCAGCATATATCTTGGAGATGACCGCGCTCATCAGATCATGGGATATGGAGACATTCTTGTGACATTGTCGAATGGTATTGTTCATCACATTTGCAATGTGGTGTATGTGCCAGGGATAAATACAAATTTGATCTCTGTGTCCACCATCACAAATCAGAACTTGAAGGTTGAATTCTTCAAGAATTATTGCATAGTGAAGGATCTGTTGGACCAATTCAAAATTGTAGCAACGGGAGTCGGAGCATGAGGCCTATACAAATTTGATGTTACCAGCAAAGCACATCACACACTGACTTCTGCAACTATGCTAACATAGATTCTTTGGCATCAAAGATATGGCCACATCAATCATCCTGATTTATTGTTATTACAGAAAAAAAATATGGTTGAAGGACTTTCCATGTTAAAGAATGTGAATGTTGCCTGTGATGGATGTGCATTATGAAAGATGCACATAGATGAATTCCCCTCTAATCCTGATAGGAAAAAGAGAGATGTGTTAAATCTTGTGCATATTGATGTTTGTGAGCCTATGCAGACTAGGTCTTTAGAAGGTGCATTTTACTTTCTGTTATTTATTGATGATTGCACGAGATACACATGGGTTTATTTCCTTAGAAGAAAAAGTGATGTTTTCGAGTACTTTAAGGAATTCAGAACCATGGTGGAAAAGCAGACAAAAAAATCCATCAAAATCCTCCGTTCAGATCAAGGGGGAGAGTATAAATCAAGGGACTTCATCAAATATTGCAAAGATTATGGAATAGTACAATAGTTTACATTACCTCACACTCCACAGTAGAACGAAGTCGCTGAAAGGAAAAACAGAACTCTGGTAGAGTGTGCACGTAGTATGATGAAAGGGAAGAATCTCTCAAATGCATTTTGCGCTGAAGCCATAAATACTGCAATTTATTTAAAGAATAGAAGTCCAACAAGGTGTCTTGATAATGTTACTCCTTTCGAAGCCTTGTATGGTTCCAAACCTGCAGTTCATAATTTGAAAGTATTTGGGTGCAAGACTTTTGCTCATATTCCAAAGGAGAATAGGAAGAAATTGGATGCTAAAGCCATTAAATGTATTTTTATTGGGTACTGTTCCGAATTCAAAGCATACAAAATGTTTGATCCTTCTACTCACAAAGTATTTGCGAGTAGAGATGTACTTTTCCATGAGAAGGAAGCATGAAATCATGACAACAATAGTCATGAGGAATGGCATAGACTTCTTGATGAAGGAGTTAAAGAAGAGCAACAACAACCACCACAACAACAACCACAACCGCAACAAGAAGGATTCAATGATATGGACACTTCAAACAGTCATAGTTCACCTATAGGCGAAGACAGATCTTCACAAAGTGGGGAGGAAGATAATCAGTTGAGAAGATCTTCACGACAGGTTCGACTCTCTGAGAGGTATAGAGACTATGCCCTAATGAGTAGCATTTCAAATGTCATAGAACCCATGAGTTTTGATGAAGCCAATGAACATGATGAATGGCGAAATGCGATGGAGGAATAATATGAATCTATAATGAAAAACAATACTTGGGAATTGACTGAATTGCCTAAACATAAGAAGCCCATTGGATGCAAATGGATATACAAACCCAAGTTTAAATCAGATGGTAGTATAGATAAATATAAGGCTAGATTGGTTGCAAAGGGGTATTCACAAACATAAGGTATTGATTATGTTGAAACATTTGCACCAGTAGCTAAATTGAATACTATCAGATTGTTAATTGCTTTAGCTACAAAGTACCATTGGAAGCTACACCGACTAGATGTTAAATCTGCATTTTTGAATGGTGAGTTAAAGGAGGAGGTTTACCTTACTCAACCTGAAGGGTTTGTGGAACATGCGCAAGAACACTTAGTGTGTAAGTTAAAGAAAGCATTGTATGGACTAAAACATGCACCCAGGTCAGGGTATGAGAAGATAGACTCTTTCTTTCTTCAACAGGGTTTCATGAGGAACAAAAGTGATCCAAATATGTATACCAAATTTGATGAGCAGGGGTATATAGTATTGATTTCCTTATATGTTGATGATTTGATAATTACATGAAATGCAGAGAAATTAATTGATGAAATCAAGGAGCAATTGTCACAAGTTTTTGAAATGAAAGATCTTGGTGAGTTACACTGCTGCCAAGGTCTTGAAGTTTGGAGAAATGCAGGCCAAACTTTTGTTTGTCAGAGTAAGTATGTCAGAGAAGTACTTAAGAGATTTAAAATGAATCAGTGTAAATCTTCTATTGTTCCCATGCAACAGAATGTGAAACTTTCTTGTGATGATGGTTCAAAGGAGGTGAATGGCACTATGTATAGACATATGGTGGGTAGTTTGAATTATCTCACCACAACCAAACCTGATATTGCATACTTTGTGAGTGTGTTAAGTCAGTTTATGGCGAAGCCTCTATAAAGCCACTGGAATGCAACAAAGACAGTACTTAGGTATCTAAAAGGAACACTTGATTATGGTATTAAATATACTGATGCATCTGATGTTGAGTTGACAGGTTACTCAGATTCTGACTGGGCTGGCAATCTGGATGATCGAAGATCAACCACTGGATATGCGTTTGGCATTGGATCCGGGGTTGTTTCATGGAGCAGTAAAAAGCAGCCTACTGTATCTTTGTCTTCTACTGAAGCAGAATATAAAGTCTTGTGTGCAACAACTTGTGAAGCAGTTTGGTTGAGAAGACTTCTTCAAGATGTTGGAGAAGAACAAAAGGAACCTACGATGATCAAATGTGATAATCAAAGTTCAATCAAGCTGACGAATAATCCGATTTTTCACGCAAGAACAAAGCATGTTGATGCTCAGTTTCATTTTGTTAGAGAAAAGTTGCAGTCCAATGAAATAACTTTTATGTATTGTAATACTTGTGAAAATGTTGCTGACATTTTCACTAAGCCTCTTGGAAAGATTAAGTTTGAGCTGTTTAGGGAGAAATTAGGTGTAGGAGTCAATCCATTCTCCATTAAGTGGGAGACTTGGAAATAATGGAGCAAGAGTCAGTGGCAAGAGATAGTTACGTAGAAGAACTCTATTAGTCAAGAGTCAGTAGCATAGTTGAATTCTACTTCACTTAATGTAGATTCTAGTTTTCTGTGGTTTGATGTAATCGACTAAGTAGAATATTCTCCTATATAATGATGTAATTAGTCCTCATTCAATAATATAGAATGTGAGCGTAGCCTCACCTGTGTTTGTTTCTCATAATTTTAAGTGGGCATTTATCACAACTATAGTTTGGATGTGGGAAATGCCTAAGCAAACATAAGCCTTTCCTATTTATGGCTTCACACTATGAATCAATGAAATAGAACATCTTGGGCAATCATCATAACTATAGTTTGGATGTGGGAAATGCCCAAGCAGATACAAGCCTTTCCTCTTTATGGCTCCACATCGTGAATCAATAAAATGGAATGACAGAAGGTCGGGGGTGAGTATTCCATTATTCTTAACCGTGGAATATATTTGATCTCTTTTTATCCTTGAGATATAATCTTGGTAGACATGTTTGTTTGAATTAAATCCTCCTTTATGTCTATACACCTTTATTTATCTTAGTGTATTCTGAGTCTTCCTTTAATATAGAGAATTAAATCTGTATTGAAAATATTTATAATACCAGAATTAAATCTGTATTGAAAATATTTATAATACCAAAAAATATTAATAAAATCCAATTATATCTATATTAAAAATATAGATAAATGTTTGCAAACCTCTAAACGATTTTCAAAGTTGAATTATTAGTCATCACTTTTCTCATGTTAGACATAAGTCTTATCTTTCTCTCATCAAAAAATAAAATTATATTTAAAACTTTTTCAACATGTCTATGTAGAAAATATATTAAATGTTTGTAAACACTTAAAGATATCAATTTGATGTTTTGTTAGACCTCGATCTTAAAATTAGATTATTATTATTATTTAAAATTTGAACTAATCATTACTACTTTATCACTTTTATTCACTTATTATATACCTTCATCACTTTTATTCACTTATTATAAAAACAAAAAATCTTACTATGCTATATATCTATACAAACTAAAAATCTGATGAAATCTTTACTTGTAATCAAAATAGAGGTTCATTAAAATTGTGAAATTAAGAAGAAACATTGAAATTATTTTTTTAAAGAAATATTAATCCTACAAACAAACAAACATATACAAGCAATACGGAAGATCAATCAAACAACCAAATTAATTATTTGTAACATTAAACAAAAGTCATGAATGAATTTAAACTAAAGGAAATTGATGTAGAAAAATTTAAGTTTGCCCTTCACAGTTGCCCAATGGCATGGTGTGTGCCTCACATTAGTTTCATCAAATTGTAATGTTGCAATGTAGTTGAGATGTAAGGAAACTTCAATGCTATCTTTACATGTAAAATATGAGGGTTCT
>ML807348.1:102891-120054 GCA_009831015.1 Picea engelmannii
ACTTTAGACCTTCCTGGGAGCTTGATCTCAGAATCTAGAACCTCTGCATCTTCATCTCTTCAAGTTTCCATGGATTTACCAACATGTACGCACCCTAATACACTGCCAACTCGCGTATAACTCAACATGTATGCACCTTGTACACAGACAACCCGCGTATAACTCGGTATGTACACACCTTGTACACAAACAACTCGCGTATAAGTCAACATGTATGCACCTTGTACACAGACAACCTGCATACACCTCAAAAAATAGGGTTTTGCTGTAACTCCAAGAATTTCGCCGTCAACCCTTTGTGCTACCTCAAACGTTCGCCACTTCAGATGTATCCATAAGTATTTACAAGAAGCTTTACACAAAAAATAGATATACAATATGTACAAGTGTGTTTTTTTATGAGTGAGATTTGTCTCTTATTTATATCTTCATGTAGCCTTACACTTTCCTTATTTTAGGGCTTCTTCATTTAAAATAATTTCTTTTTGCAAAGCACTTTGACTCTTGGGGGCTTCTATAAGACTCATGAGGGTTCTTCAACTTCATATGGTCATAACTCTCTAACCGTGAGGAGTTATGTGACGTTCCACATACCACTGGAAATGACATGACAAGCACTATCCATCTAGGATAGTTTCACTCACAAATTCACTATCCTTCATCTAATTATTACTCAAATAATCATGGGTTCTGTCACTCTGCCAAGCGTATGCCCATGAGGGCTTTCACTATAAGGGGACCACTTTGGAGTTCATCCATTTTTACTTCTTATCAACCATGAAAATACAATAATGAGTCATCTTTACATCAAACAATATTGGGTCCATTACCCAAACCTTGTGCTATGGGGTTTTTTTCAAGGGTTGACATCAATGACAACCAACCTTAATCAACAATATCCCCCTTTGGCATTGATGGCAACACTCTGATGCAATACTAAAATCATATCACTCATGCTCCCCCTGGAACCATGCTTATGTCCTCTGTATCTGATAAATCTACTCCCCCTGAAACCATGCCTCTATCCTCTGCCTCTGTCTTCTGCATTTGATAAATCTCTCCCCCTTTGTCATCAATGGAAAATGTATCTTTCCATTCGGGGTTGATTGCCCTGACTAAAATGTCCTCTTATGGTGCTTCCTCATGTAAATCTAAGACATATAAGATAAGCATTCAAAAAACATTCATTTTGGACTAGAAATAACTACAAGTCTCTGGCGAAGATATTCAAAGGATTCCCGTGTCTACCACTTGTTCTTTTTTGCCCACATACTCAACTTTGATGTTTTTTTCTGCAACCTGCTCCCGTATAAAGTGATACTTGATTGGAATGTGCTTCGTCTTGGAGTGCATCACTGGGTTCTTTGAGATACTGATGGTACTTGTATTATCACAATAGATTGGAATGGGCTCATCATACTCAACTTGTATATGTGTCAGAGTTTGTTTCATCCAAAGAACCTATGTACAACATGATGTTGCTGCAATATACACTGCCTTGATTGTAGATAAAGATACTGATGATTGTTTCTTGCTTAGCCATGATACTAAACACTCACCCAAGTAGAACGTTACTCCACTGATGCTTTGTCGGTCATCAATATAACCTACCCAATCTACATCTGTGTAGGCAATAAGTGATAGATCCTTTCTTTTTGGATACCATAATCCAAAATCTTTTGTTCCTTTGAGATATCTGAAAATCCTCTTCAATGCTAATACATGTGATTCCTTTGGTGCTGCTTGAAATCGTGCCACCTGTCCAACTGCCTGCATTACATATGGTCTAGATGTTGTCACATATAGTAGGATGCTAATCATTGACCTGTATTGCCTCTGATCTATAGACTTCGAATCATCATCTTTTCTCAACTTGCAACTGGTTTGCAGGGGAGTGATAACTGGTTTGCAATCTTCCATACCGAACCTTTTTAGAATTTCTCTGATATACTTGGTTTGAGAATTAAAAATTCCTTGGTTTCTTTGACATATCTAAAATCCCAAAAAGAAGGATAGTTCTCCAAGTAACGACATTTTAAATTCATTCTGCACATCTTTTGCAAATTTCTAGCTTAACCTGTCATCATCACTACCAAAAATAATATCATCAACATAAACATCAATTAATAGAATATTACCTTGACTTACCTTGATGTAGAGGTTACTGTCTGCACTTCCTTTTCTAAACTCTGCCTATTGCATATACTTATCTAGTCTAGAGTACCATGCTCTAGAAGCCTGTTTTAGACCATACAGGGCCTTATTTAATTTACACACATAATATGCATTCTATGACAACTGAAATCCTTCTGGTTGTTCAATGTGGACTTCTTCTTCAAGTTCCTCATTCAGAAAAGATGATTTTACGTCCATCTAATATACTTCAACATTTTTGTAGCATGCATAGGCTAAAAACAAACAACTTACTTCCATTCTGACAACTGGGGAAAATGTCTCTTCAAAGTCGATTCCTTCAATCTGTGCATATCCTTTACATACCAATCTATCTTTGTTCCTTGTAACTTGTCCATATTCATTTAATTTATTCCTGAAAATCCATTTTGTGTCGATGACATTCTTATTCTTTGGTCTTGGAACCAATTCCCAAGTGTCATTTTTCTCTATTTGATCCAATTCTTCATCCATGGCCTTATTCCAAAATTCATCCTTGCTGGCTTCTTCAAAACAATTTGGTTCAATTGTAGATAAGAGTGCTAGGTGTGTTTGTTCTAGTGAATGGATTTTTTCTTCTAGTCTCAACTCCTGCATCTTTGTTTCCAATAATCTGATCTGAAGGATGATTCTTCTGTACTCGTTTGCTAGGTGTCTTTGGAGATACTTTCTGAACTTGCTCTTTTGTTTCTGTCAGATTCTCTTCATCTTCCTCTTCAACTTCATCTTCTGTTTCTTCTTCGAAAAGTTGTTCCATTGATTTGTTTTATTCTTCCTTTGATTTTGGTCTGCCTGTTTCATCAATTGTTACGTTGATGCTTTCCACAACTTTGTTCAATCTTAGATTGTAACACTTTTATGCTTTCCTTGTACTTGAGTAACCAACAAGTACTCCTTTGTCCACATGAGAGTCAAACTTTCTCATTCTACCATCTTCTCTTTTGATGTATCATTTGCTTCCAAAAACTCTAAAGTGCTTCACATTTTCTAGTCTTCCTTTCCATAGCTCATAGGGAGGTTTATCAGTGTTGTTTCTGAGCATTACTCTGTTTTGAATGTGAACTGTTGTATGCATTGTCTATGTCCAAAATATATCTGTCAATTTGGAATCCATTAGCATTGTTTGAGCCATTTCCTGTACTGTCCTCTTCTTTCTTTCAACAACTCCATTCTGTTGAGGTGTTCTAGCAACGAAGAATTGCCTTTTTATTCCATGACTACTGCAGTAGTCCATAAATTCCTTTGAAGTGAACTCTCCTCTATTATCAAATCTCAAGCATTTGATTCTTGAATCCATCTCATTTTCAACCATTTCCTTGTAGATCTTGAAGTTTTCAAAATCTTTTGACTTGTTCTTGAGAAAGCAAACTACAATCATTATTGTATAATCATCAAATAATAACATAAAGTATCTCTCACCTTTTAAGCCCTTTGTTGTAGTTGGTCCAACTAGTTTAGTATGCACAATTTCTAGTGGTCTTGTAGTTGAATATTCCTTTGATTTGAACCTGGTCTTTGTTTGCTTTCCTTGTTGACAATGCTTGCATAAAGTGTTGGTTGGTTTCATGATCCGAGACATTTCTCTGACAGCTTCTCTTTTGCTGACTTTGACAAGGTTATCAAAATGCATGTGACCCATTCTTCTTTTCCATAACCAATTTTCATCTTCCTTTCCCAGACAACACTTTTCATTTCCAATTTCACTTAACACATATATGTTGTTTGAAGTTATAGCAACTGTATCGACCAATTTCCCTAAACCTTCTCTTCTTATCTCATACTTTTGTGAATCGAATGTAACATTATGACCTTGGTCACACATTTGACTCACACTTGAAGATTATTTTTCATATCTTCTACCACTAGAACATTTTGTTCCTTTTCATTCTTGTTCCCAATTCAGATTGTTCCTTCTCCAATGATTTTGGTTGAATTATCATTTCCGAAGGAGACCGATCCATTTCTTTCCTTTCACAATGTAAGAAATTTGTCTCTATCACCTGTCATGTGTTTTAAACACCCACTGTCAACATACCAATCATTCTTTTTCTTCTTAGTTTGTAGAGCGACTGTGCAATCTTCATTGCTATACTGATCTAGCTTTCTTATCCATGTTGTTTTCCGAGGTTCTTGTCTGTGACTGTTGTTATTCTATTGAGGTTCTTTAGGAGGGAATGTCATTCTGCAATATTTGGCCACGTGTCCAAAATTGTTACATTTGTAACATTCCACTTCAATGCTCAAAGATTCAAACCTGTTGTAACTGCTTCTTTGTGTTTCACTAGGTCTTCTTGAATAACCCCTTTGTGTATGACTCTCAAAGTTGTTATTGTTCTTGTTGTTAGCTTTGTAATTCACAACTTTATGTCCAAAATTATTACATGCATAACATAAACAAAAAATTATAGTTTGATACCTGGGAGTTGAAGATCTTTTTAAAGAAGGTGCTCTTATGAATCCTTCTTCTTCTTGAGGCCTATCTGTCTGTTGTTGATTCTGAAATCTGAATCTTCTCGATGGAGGAGTGTCCCTGTAATCTTCCTTGTATATCTTCCTATCCCCTTTGATTGTTTCTGCATAGATTTTTGGATTTGTTTCTTGCTTTGTTGTTTTGGAGCTTGATCCATTTTCTATCTGATTGTATCCAAGTTCAGACTTGTCAAGATGATATTTTTGACTAATGATAATGTCATCCAGAACTTTTGAGCTATTCTGCATATTTTTCTTTTGAATATCCTTTCTCAGTGTGACAATCTCTACTTCCAAGTTTCCAATGATCTTGTCATTTTCTTCTAGTTGTTCTTTGAGTGCTTCTTCAATTCTTTTATCTTTTTCTATTTGAACCTTCAATTTTGTGATCAGTTGTTCGAGTTCTCGAGTGTCGTTTTTTTTGTCTAGTTCTACTTGTAGTTTCTTATTTTTCTTCTTTTCTTTTTTGAAAACTTCTATGGCACACATTAATTCTTCTCGATAGTCAACTTCTGCCTCTTCAATTTCATCTTTGGCTTCTTCATATCCTTCTTTGGCTTCTTCATATTCTTCTTCGGAGTCTTCTTTGTTAGAATATTTTACTACCATGAATAGAACTCTTCATGTCTCACTGTCACTGATTTCATCTTCATCTGATAATGAGATGTCTTCTTTGATGCATAAGCTTTTATTGAAATATTTCTTTGTGGTTCTTTTGCCTTTATATGTGTGTTTTCATTTTGAGTAACCTTCATCATTTCTTTTTTTCTTATGAGGACATTTGTTAGCAAAATGACCAATACCATCACAATTAATACAAATTAAAGGAAGCTTACCTCTATACCTACCGTTGGTTCCCTTGTTCAGTCTTTTGATGAAGTTGGCCACTTCTTCATCATCTTCAGAGACGTCACTGCTGCTGCTATATTCTTCTTGTTCCTTTTTATTTTTCTTTGATCTTTTGGATGCTTTGAATACTACTTCTTTTACATCTGGATTTTCCTGTTCAGTTCTCATTTCATATGTTGTGAAGATTCCATGCAGTTCGTCCATGCTTATTGAGTCTAGATCCGATCTTTCTTCTAGTGCTGATATCTTAGGGTTGAATTTCATAGGAATATATCTTAGTACCTTTTGAACAATTACAGATTCTTCGATTTCTTCTCCCAATCCTATGATTGCATTCACTATTTCATTGAATCATAAGAAGTAGGTTGCAATATCTTCATCTTCTTTCATTTTTAGTTGTTCGAACTGACCGCTGTAAGTTTATAGCTTTGCTGCTTTGACTTTTGTATCTCCTTCATAAATATTTCGAAGCTTGTCCCAAATCTCTTTACCGGATTTACAATTTGCAACTTTGGTGAATATTGTATCACTAAGACCATTCAAAAGTGCATTTGTGGATTTGGAATTATTCTACTGAGTTTTATTGCCTTTTCATTTGTTGGTGGAATTAATGGTGCTATGTATCCATTTACAATTGATTGCCAAACTTGAAATCCCTATGCCTGTATATATGTCTTCATCCTTATGCTCCAAAAAACATACTTCTGTCCATCAAACTATGGTATTCCATTTTTATACAAGTTGGTATTCTCCATGATCTACCTTTCAGTGGTTAAACTGATTTCTCAAGGAACCTGCTCTGAAACAAATTGTTGGATTACTGAGAGGGTGGGTGAATCTGTAATAGTGCAATTGTAATCCTTTTTATCCAAATAAACCAAGTGTTATATCAATGTAGAATTATTATCCAATAATGAGCAATAAGAAATGAACAATCACACACATACATAGTACACGAGTATTTTATGTAGAAAACCAAATTGGGAGAAAACCACATAATTATTTTTCTTATATGTCTTGAAGAATTACATTCATTGGAAGCACCAAATTCCTTTGTTTTCTAGCTGCAAATGGAAGGAGGCTCCAACCCCCTAGTTTCTCAGGCTACAACCTGAGGGAATCTCCAACTCCCCGGTTCTTTGGCTACAACCAGAAGGAGGCTAAAACCCCTATGTTCTCCGGCTACAACTAGAAGGTGGCTACAACCACCTTTCCTTGCCCTGTCCTTCCACCCTGACGTAGAATGATGGAACCACTGTCAACCTCTCACTTTGAGATATACTATTGTACAACTATATCAACCTGTACCACTGACTTGTATCCAATCTGTAAAACTGCCCTGTAATTAATCTGTACCTGAACTGAACATGTATCTACAAATATACAACATGTACGTGACCTATAGTGATGAAACCAACATATGTACGCACCCTATCTATTATGCAACCCATGTATGTACGCACCCTATCTGTTATGCAACCTGCGTATGCCTTCTGAAAACTAGGGTTCCCTATTCTTGAAAACTTCTGACCTTCTGTAACTTCTTTCACATAGATATGTAACCTTTCACTATATCCAGACTGTAACTGTATCCTGTGCATGCATCCTCATACACAACCTTTACTCAAGGCAAGTATGTCTCTCTCTAGTCATAGGTATGTGTAATCATGAACAAGTATAATATCCCTCACATGATCTTAGTCATCAAACCCTTTCTGATATTCAACTTCTCAATACATCAACCACTACACAAATACAAGCTTTCAACCATGTACGATAAATACCCTTAGCCATATGCTAAGAAATACAAGATGTGCCTCAACAAGAAGTATCAATGATAAATATACCATCACTGTATTTATGTATACCTGACTTATACAGAAGATCCCATGTAGTCACTAGTCTCTGTAGGGATAATTCTCAAATATCCATTGCCATTCCTCATGCATACATCAAAATCCAACTATTCATAGAAATAAGACATACCTTTTGAACCAATGGATGGATCTGATGTATCTGAGCACTTTAGAACTTCCTGGGAGCTTGATCTCAGAATCTAGAACCTCTACATCTTCATCTCTTCAAGTTTCCATGGATTTACCAACATGTACACACCCTAATATATTGCCAGCCCACATATAACTCAACATGTACACACCTTGTACACAGACAACCCGCGTATAACTCAACATGTACGTACCTTGTACACAAACAACCCGCGTATAACTCAACATGTACACACCTTGTACACAGACAACTTGTGTACACTTCAGAAAATAGGGTTTTGTTGTAATTCCGAGAATTTCACCGTGAACCCTTCGTGCTACCTTAGACATTCGCCACTTTAGATGTATCCACAAGTATTTACAAGAAGCTTCATACAAAAAATAGATATACAATATGTACAAGTGTGTTTTTTTATGAGTGAGCTTTGTCTCTTATTTATATCTTCATGTAGCCTTACACTTTCCTTATTTTAGGGCTTCTTCATTTAAAACAATTTCTTTTTGCAAAGCACTTTGACTCTTGGGGGCTTCTATAAGACTCATGAGGGTTCTCCAACTTCATATGGTCATAACTCTCTAACCGCGAGGAGTTATGTGACGTTCCACATACCACCGAAAACGACATGACAAGCACTATCCATCTAGGATAGTTTCACTCACAAATTCATTGTCCTTTATCTCATTATTCCTCAAATAAGCATGGGTTCTCTCACTCTGTAAAGCATCTTCCCATGAGGGATTTCACCATAAGGGGACCACTTTAGAGTTCATCCATTTTTACTTCTTATCAACCATGACAAGAGAATAATGATTCATCTTTACATCAAACAATCTTGGGTCCAATACCCAAACCTTGTGCTACGGAGATTTCTTCAAGGGTTGACATCAATGACAACCAACCTTAATCAACAATTTTTATTGAAATTGATTGCGTTTAAAAGGTGAAGTTGAAGTGTTTAAGAGGTTTGAATCCAAATTGAATTAATCTTGGTAAACAAACTTATTAACTCTCATGTGCCATTTACTTAATGCATCCAACAAATTAACTGTGGAAATAAGGAAGCATAATAAACATGAGATAAATAATCACACATAAGGACAAGAAAATCAACAATTGATAACATAGTTCACCCAGGGTGGGCTATGTCTCCACTCTTTGCTCAACCACTTTATTCTCCTCTTTAAAAGATGCTTCTCCTTTACAAATAAAAGGTTTGTCGTCCCACTCTTGGTGACAACATCGAAGAGGTTCTCTTATGTGTATAGAGCAGTTTCTCACAAAATGTGACAAATTTTCTCATGAAATGACACAATCTCCATGGACAATCCAATGGAAAAGTTCTCACAATCTATGGAAGAATAAGGAATCTCTCACAAATGGAAGCAATTGTCCTCTTTGAATCCGCTGATCAGATTCAAGTGCAAATATCGTCATCACATTTGTCTCACAAAACTAATGCCTATGACTGTAATATTGGCTACTTTCTCACAAAGTGACAAAATAGTCTCTCCAACACTACACTGCATCAATTTACATGCAAAGGATAGAATGATGAGTTTTCCTGCAATGGATCAGGTCTTGCTGCCTTGTTGCAACACTCCATGATTTATCGAAATCTGTAGCATGCATACATATTTTGCAATATTTCATAAGGAAACCAAAACTACAAAAGCACCATGCTTACATTAGGTTTTCTTCCATAAGCCTTCTGATCCACAACTGTGATGAAAAAACAGTTGACTCCATTGCGTTTGTGGCGTGAAATCGTATAGGAATGACTATCAAATTGTCTCAAACAGACGAAGTCATCTCCAGGCCCTTCTTGTGCTCTCTACCTCGTAAAGCATGTCAATTCCCTGCAATAAATGCTAGCTCTACATAAAATTATGTGTTTGTACGGATCTGGGCGCGCATGGCCTCCTCCCCGAGCTTTGACAAATGCTTGGGATTAAGTTTTATTTCGTGGGCGTACATTACAATGTAGGTAGATATCCCGACTAGTTGGGGAGGGCTAACTTAAGTTATTGGTTAGGGGAGGTCCGGGGGTCAGACCTCGCGGACCCCCCTTTTAGTTCTTTGTTATAACTAAAATACATATAATATCTTATATAGTATAAAATTATACCATATGATTCACCGCCCACATATTAACCATTGCCAATACCGACAGTTCGCCAAACCACCTACCAACTTTAGCCCTAGCACCATCCTTTGATTCGATGGGTGCATGTTCTTAATTTATTTACGATTTTTCAACTTTTTGTTATATAAGTTATATATAATTTATAATTTATAATATATAATATATAATATATAATTATATATTATATAAATTTATAATTTATAACATATATTATATAAATTATAAATTATATATAATATATAATTTATATAACCAAATTAAAAAACTATCCTAGCCATTGTTAAGTCTTCGCGTCGATCATAAGGATACAGAGCTAGCCTGACTCGATAGAGGATATAGAGCTAGCCCAACTCGACACTCTTCACACCGATCATATCCCGACAACTGATCCTAGCCCGACTTGACACTCTTCGCGCCGTTCATATCTTGACAATTGAGCCTAGCCCGGATCGACAAAGAAGACATATATATCCCAACTTGACAGAGGAGCAATAGAGGAGCCTGTCATCCCTAGATCAAGCGACATTGGAGACAGAGGAGCCCTAGCTCGAGCAATGCTGCCAAAATCGATAAGTTTTTCAATATCTTGAAGCTTGCAAATTATCAAATGAATTTTGATGATGATAACCTTGAGGGGGAAGAGTACATTTTTGTTCTTATTACATATTCTCTTTATGAAATGAGAACACAAATTTTTTTCCTTAGTGGTATTCTCTCTCTCCTTACCATTCCATTAATTTATGGCATTACATTTTCAAGGGGCGTTAAAACCGTTTCTCACCCTCATGAAATATCGTAAATGATCATGCTGGTATGACATATGTGCATTTCTCCCTGTTGTTGAGTCATCAACTACATAATCCACTAGTCCATATTTTCTAGTTGGGGGAGGCACAAAAGAATATTTCCATCCTTCCTACACCCACTTAACTGATTGACCATCTGACATGATGGTTTCTCCCTTAACCGTTTGACCATGCCCTCGATGGAAAGTGAAACCCTAGCTATAGGAAATCATGGAAATATATTTAGCATCCTAGGGTTGCATTATGGGATGGACCAAAATAGTGATAAACCCATGGATATTGATAAAAACTGTATGTTTGGTCAGAATAAAAGTGAAAACCATTTCAAGATGGTGATTGATGGGGTAAATTGAGCACCAGGGTTTCTATCATTAATGGGGTAAAGGGATGATGCAACCTCTACTAAATTTCAATGAAAAAAACTTAAATAAAATGGTCAAGTTTGCTCTCAAAGGAGTTGGGATGGGACTCCCACCAACCTAAAATAGTATAGGAAATTCCTAGAAGAAAACAAGAAGCAAACTAATTGGAAAAATAATCTAATGACAAAGAACAACAAGGAGGAAGTTATAGTGAGAAAACTTACAAAATTGGGGAAGACTTGAAAATTTGGAAGTGAGCTTGTTCTTCTTTGAAATCCATGATTTTATACTCTCTCATGCCATTGACAAGCTTCTCGAAACCTAATTGTCTTCTTAACTAAATATTACAAGGCCTTAGATGTCTTTTCCAATGCTTTTCAACCTAAGTCTTTATGTAACCCATGATGGGTCCCATTGGGACCTCCTATTTCACCCTTAAGGCAAATATTTTTTTTATGGGCATTACCTAATTCTATGCATTTCTCTTGTATCAATGAATCAATCCAAGAATTATCAATAACCAAATCACTAAGCCATCGTTCTATCTCCTTTTTAGAGAAGATGATATGTCATTGATTCAAAGAGTTGGTCAAATAAATAATTTTGGTGTCAAGGATAGAGGATTTGCTCATCAATTCCCATAGACCCACCAACAACTTCGATATTTCTTCAATGTTGGTTGCAATTGTCTCCCTAACCCCCTACAATAAACCTTGGGCTCACTTTTCTTTGGAAATTATCTTGGGATTGTCTTCAAGTTGTTCATATGGTGTCCTAATGGCCAATGGTTACACAAAAAATGGTTTAGGAATCAATGTAGATTCCAAATCTGCTATCCTCCTTTTCAAATTGGTGTTTTCCTCTACTTGCTCCAAATTGGATTGCCTAAGCATACCCCATATGGAATCATGTAAATTAAGGGCTCCCTTTTCCCCAAATTATTTAACATCTTACAAGGTATTTATATTTTCCAAAAGCTTCTTCCAATTTACCTTAACTCTTCCAATTTGCAACTCTTATACTGTAGATCAAAGTCTACATGGTGCAAAGTAATTGAATTGTCCGCAACAATAGGAATCTTGGTAGGTTACTTGTCACTTAAATCATTCCATAATTGCATGGAATCCCATGTAGGAATTGCATCATCTTCATCATCAATTTCCATAATATTTTCATCAACTTCAATTTCCCTAGGTTGGCTTACCGGCTCACTCTTTTGTGTCCTCTTCCTTTTTCGAATGGTATTTTCCTTCTAAATTTTAGCTTTGGGTGGGTTTAGGTCATATGTTCCTTCATTAGGATTATTCATGCCTCCAATGTTCTCCTTAGGGGAAGTAGAAAAAGTAACTCTCCCAGAAGGGGTGGCAACATTCCTACTACAGTGGGACATAGAACCACCTCTCCCACTTGTTGATCATCGTCTTCTTTGTTTAGTCACTAGCATTGGGTGTTTGATGACTTCTAGTATTGTCTCTCAAATTACCTATCCTTTGGGACTAACAACCAAATTGACCAATGTGTGAAGGTCACTTTGGGATGGAATCTAATTATTATGTGAATCAACTCCTTCATCCTCAATGTTGAGCTTCTCATTATCTCCACCACCCTCAACTTGTCGATTAAAACTAGGAAAATGTGAGTTGTATTTTTGTGCAATTATGAATGGCTGGAATGTTCCTTCAAGGTATCAACTCTTGATAGCATCAAATTCCTTCAAATAAATTGATTGTAGACCCTAAACTAACTCCATTGCACAAACAACACTCTTCACAGTATTACCTGCAAATCTGAATGGTGTCAAGGTGAATTGTTTCCCCTTTTTTCCTTCAAAGAACGAGGACAACGTTTGGTACTATCAACATAACTCATTAAAAAAAATGGTCATAGAAAAATTTAGGTAACATGATTTGTAAACTGTCGTGGAATGTCTTTCAAAAATACACTATGGAGGTGAGAGCCTCTTATTTGTTGATAATAGAATGAGGAAAGAAGGGTACAATGTAACTCCTCCATCTGCTAGAAATAAAATTGACCAAGGTGGAATTCCCTCTTACTTTCTAATAACAATCAACCATGGAATATCCAAGTCAAGTGCCCTTACACATGCTAAACATATATGTGTAAATACTCTAATATACACACCCTCTATGTTGCCATATTGAACGCATTCAAAACATGTAACTCCTTCAAGGTGGGAACCCTCATTGTTGGCTATGAATAAATTCCCCAAAAAATATTCAAGAACATTAAAGGAGTGCACCTTCCACATTTGTTAACTACTCCTAATTATGACTACCGCCTCTCACTGACATGATGCCCATAATAGACACCATAATGTAGTGGAACAATCTCTATGTGCGTATCATGTAACTTCTTGAAGGTGGGAATCCTCTTGTGTTAATAATATCTCATGTGAAGGGAATAAAATTAACGATTCCTCCAAAATAGAAACAAACCTATCCTCATCAAATTCTCTACTTAAATTCAAATTTACAACCATCACATACAATCTCCAAAAGAAGGTGGCTACAAGTCATCAAATAGATTAAAAATGTCATGTGATATGTGCCTCTCATCTACTTTATGTGGCCACTTGGTCATGAAAATAACACAAAAATAGGTAGTTAATGGCATAAAAAAGTCTTAAGTTTAGTAGAAAGGTCAATGCCTTCCGATCTTCATAACTCCTAAAATGTTATGCCCTCCTACTGCTAATAATGCACGAGAACATATACGGAAATGGAAACAAGGACCATGCCTTAATTGTTGATAGGAGAATGAAAACACATTAGAGATAGCAACATAAAATAATAAGTGAATACTAAAAAACAATAGTGTCCAGATGTGCCTACTACTTAGCAAGATGTCTATATTTATTCCTTGCAAATCTTCAGTGACATGGTAAGATGCATATCATTTTTTTTTTCACATGTGGGTGAATTTCATTTTAGCTACATCTATTGTATTAGACAAGGATAACATGTTTCTTTTCCACTTCTAGATGACATTGTAGGTTATGATGGACACCAAGCAAACTTGAAATAACCAAATTGTATCTCAAAAAACTCAAAATATCAACCCAAGGATAGAAAAAGCACCATGTTTGAACATGCATGGACCCTCAATCATCCAAATATAACAATATCCAAAAATAGTCCCTTGATATCAAAGTTCGCATTGAGATTAGAAGGGGTGTAATCCTAGGTGCTAACACATCCAATATACCAATGTTGCCTCAATGACACCTTTTATTAGCATGAGTCTTCCTCCCATGGAGAGCCACCTATTACACGATGAATCTATTCTCCTTGATACCGTCTCATACACCCACATCTAGTCATTCATGGGTTAGTCATTTTCCTTCGAATGGAAACCGAGATATTTTATACTATCATCAAAAAATTTAAATTGGTAAGGAAATATAGTTTGGATTTGATGAGCATGAGGATCACCTATCTTGTGATCGAATAAAGAATACTTTTGGTAATAAATTTTGCATGTCAGTGGCTTAAAAAAAAGGTTAGCAACTTATAAAGTACCCTATCTTCCCTACCAAAATCATTTCCAAATAGTATTAAATATAATAAATGAGTTATTGTGTCAACCCTTGAAACTTTAATTCCCTTGATATGAAATGTTGGTAATGAAATATGAGTTGAAAGGACCACACATTTTTCCTAATATTCTAGAATCCTCTACAACATGAAGATCTTTCCCTATTGTATTAAAATAACTATTATATAACTTTATAGGATTCAAAGTTTTATGGAACCAAAATTTAGCACTATCCCTTTAAATTATCTACCCTACATGCTATTATTGAGAAGGCTAGACAAAGATCCTCAAAGGTCTATTGTTTTTTGCTTTTGTGACTTTTGGAAGGAGTTTGACATTATTCTTAGACACTTATTCATTGAGCATATTTTTGCCCTGAATGTACCTTACTTACAGGTGCAAATTGTTAATGTTTATGCCATTATTATAGTTCTTTGCATTTCATTAGATAAGATAATAATAAGAACAATATCACTGAGAAATACACATCCACAAGAGACACAACATTTATCCTGGGAAACCCTCTAGGGGAAGAAAACCCAACAAAAACTTCCTTATCATAAATAGCTTATACAATGTTCAAGAGATAACTCAAACCAATACAGAAAGTCCCCCTGAAGAGATGCGCCACCCTTCTTCTCCTCTCTCCAACTTGAAATTTCAACTTGCCTCATAAGAGAATGAGCAAGTGAAGTGTGTGTAAGAAGTGAGGCGCTAGCCTCTTATTTATATCAATCTGTCACGTGTGAAGAGTCACCATTTGGCAGGGCCGGCCTCTCACTCTGGGTGGGTAAACCCACCTTTAATTTATTCTGGCCCTTCCATTATAACTGCTGGGGCCGACTTCTTATTCAACACTTTGTTATTGTCCGATGACCAATCTGCAAAAGGGGATTTGGTCCTTATACAATTACCGACATGATTAATCCTCAATGGAGATTAATATAATAACAATAATAATTATAATGACATGATTAATCCTCAATGGGGATTTAATCCAATAATAATAATAACATGATTAATCCACAATGGGGATTTAATCCAATAACAAAATAATAATAATAATGCTCTTCGCAGTTACATTATTTCAACACTCCCCCTTAAAAAGAAGGGTATTCTTCATCAACATTAGGCGAGAGAGGTCTGCATCATCGGTGGCATCTCGAGGACAGTATCGTCAAATCATCTTGAACAATTGTCTAGCACATTTAGGAGTCATCGAAAGTTTTCTTCATTAGCAGAATCATTATTCTCGAAAGAATGATATCATTATCTGCATCAAACATGTATCAATAAAAAAATGATACCTCATTACAACACTAGGTTGTCACATCATATTACTACACTAGCTCAATGTCACAACGGTTAAGCTGGTAGCTCAGTGTCAGTCACATCTTGCTTTACGTCTAATAACTAGGTCAGAAGCGAGGAATCACAACGTCATGCTTTACATCTAACAACTAGGTAAGAAGCATGACTCATCTTTCTTTACGTCTAAAAACGAGGTCAGAAGCAAGGAACATCAACATCTCGCTTTACGTCTAACAACGAGGTCAGAAGTGAGGAATCATCGGCATTATGCTTTACGTCTAACAACTGGGTCAGAAGCATAACTCATCTTGCTTTACATCTAAGAACGAGGTCAGAAGCAAGGAACACATGGCATCATGCTTTATGTCTAACAATGAGGTCAAAAGCATGACTCATCTTGCTTTACGTCTAACAACTAGGTCAGAAGCAAGGAATCAACGGTGTTATGCATTACGTCTAACAACTAGGTCAGAAGCATAACTCATCTTGCTTTACGTCTAACAACGAGGTTAGAAGCAAGGATCACACAACGTCATGCTTTACGTCTAACAGCGAGGTCAGAAGCATGACTCATCTTGCTTTACGTCTAACAACGAGGTCAGAAGCAAGGAATACATCTACTCCCCCTTTCAAGGAAGGTCCTTTCGGACAATACCAAGCTTATCTTGAAAGTGTTCAAACTTTACACGAGATAGAGGCTTAGTCATCACATCAACAACCTATTCATCCGTGCTAATGTACTGGAGCTTCAAGGCTCCTCTCTATACCATGTCGCGGATGAAATGATAGCGGATCTCTATGTGCTTCGACCTGTCATGGAACACATGATTCTCTGTCATTTTAATACAACTTTGATTTTCACATAGAATCACGGTTGCTTTCATCTCCAAATCAAATAGTCCTGTCAGCAACTTTCAAAGCCATATAGCTTCGCATCTAGCAGAACATGCGGCAATGTACTATGCTTCCTCTATGCTGAGAGCAATACTGGATTGCTTCCTACTCTGCCACAAGATCATAACTGATCCCAAACTGAAACAACATCTGAAAGTTCTTTTTCTGTCAGCAACGCTTCCTGCCCAATCTGCATTAGTATATCCACTCAGTGTGAAGTCATGATCTCCATCATAGTTGAGACCATAATCCATTGTACCCTTAAGGTACCTCATCACATGTTTTGCAGCCACTAAATGAACACATCTGGGCTCCACCAGAAACTGACTCAAGGTGTTCAATGCAAAACATATGTCTGGTCTGGTGTTCGTCAGGTACATCAGCGATCCAATAATCTGTCTATACAGAGTGGCATCTATCAAATCTGACGAAGTGTCGACCAACAACTTCATCTTTGCTTCCATGGGTGTATTCATGGACTTGCATTCAAGCATGTTGAATCTCTTCAAGATTTCGACCGTGTACTTCCCCTGGTTAAGGAAGATTCTTTTTGGACTCTGCCATACCTCAAGACCTAAGAAGTAATGCATTAGGC